>APFE031152927.1:144894-201666 GCA_000404065.3 Pinus taeda
GCATGTTTGCAAGGCGAAGATGAAAATTCTTCAAAGAAGGTTGACCGAGGTCCGCAAGAGGAAGAAGAAGACCAACCCGCTCAGTATCTTGGCCGAGGCTTCTCTCACTCACCATGATACTCATTATCTTCCTCCTAGCAGAAAACGCAAGAGATTTTGAGGATTTTGAGGCATTTTTGGCATTTTTTGAAATTTTACAAGTTTTGGCCACTCGACTTGTCTCACCCCGTACGAGACGAGTCGTCGATACAGATCGGAACGGGGAAAACTCTACATGGTTGGATTTTTCTTGTAAAAGTACACTTGCCTATGGAAGGGTTTCAAATTTTGTGAAGATTTGGGCAGCCAAAAGCTCAAAATACAGCCAAATTTTGACTTTCTGCCCCTTTTTTGAGTTGCAGAAAGCAGTCTTGGGAGATTTGAGTTTTAAGGGGTCAAATCAACTCCAAATTCAGAAATTCTGTTTGGGTTGGAAAGTAGACTTCCAGACCTTTCCAACGAGCTATCCTGCATCTGATTTGGACTCCAGGAAGGCCCTCAAACAGCGCTGCCAAAAGGTGCGACCGGTAGAGCCAGAGGTGCGACCAATAGAGCAAAATTTGCCAGTTTTTGACCAGTTCGGCCAGCTGAGCTCAGTTTTCACTATGGTTGACCATTTGGACATGTAAATGATGGATTTTTGTGTAACTTTCATGGCATTAGATACTTTTACTCTTTTTTTACCTCTTCTAGAAGCTTCTTTGATGTAAATAGTGAATATTTAATGCATAGATAGGCTTCCTAACTTTTAGAGGCAAGTTGTTGAGCTGGCCTATTATCTAGTGACTGATTTAGAATGAGTTGCAACAGCTCCTAGGAAACTGAGCTCGACCCCTAGAGGCGGGGGAAGAGGTTAGACCTCCTATATTATGCCTTCTCTTTCTCATTTTCATGGTTGGACTCTAGAGGGAGAAGTGCTATTGTATTTTTGACTTGTATTTTCTGCAATTTGAGGAAAAGGAAGGCCAGGGTTTTGCAGACTTCATTGTGGATTCTTGTGGATTATTGTGCTGATGGTGTATTTCCTACTTGTCATTGTAAGGGTGTTTATGTGTTCCATCTCTTATTCTATTGCTGCTAATTAAACAAAAGAAATGATAAAGTTTGAATTCATGCATGCCATGCTCAACTTTCAATTTTGTTTAATATTTATGTTTTCCACTGTCTAGAGAGGATTCAAAGTCATTGTTTGCCCTTTTTAGCCTCTCTTCTTTTTTCCTTGATCATCTCTTTCAGCTAAAGGCATCAGCATAAACTCCTACCTTTCCCCAAAGACCTACTGCAAAAACTGAGCTCAATCCCCGCACCCTGAATTGCACTCCCTCCAATTGCCACCAAAAAACCCAAAAACTTTAAATCAAACCCTCTTATCAGTTTACTAGCCTAAAATCCTTGTTCCTAATTTGTCAACTCATCCTATTGAAAAATCCACCGAGTTTGACCCGAGAGAGCCTTCTCATACCTCGTAGGGCTAGCTACGAGGTGAAATGGTTTGATGTAGCTTTGAGGTTTGTCTATCTCAGCCTAGGTGATATCTCAAACGCTAACAACATGTTTATAGGAAATAGAATATCAGATATGACAAGCAAGATGGTGGATTAAATTTCACGTGACTCTCCTTATAGATCAGTTGAGCAGCAAGGAGAACAGTGCTCTTCTGATATACTATATGCACTGAGAAGTTTAAAGGTAGAAATAAAAAGTTGTAAGGTGGAAAATGATAGGATAATTGAGTCATAGGAAAGGCTTTCCAAAGCTCAAGAAAAGCAAGCAGAGGTCATGCAATGACCCTTCAGATTTTACCAGATTTTCAGAGACAGGGAAAACCAAGAATCATTTATGGGTAGGAGGAAAGGACTAATGGGGGATATGGTAGCAAGTCTCACGGAGGGTACAGTTAAGACAAGGATGACATGGTTAGAGGTGGAAAATGGTTAGATACACCTGACATGAGAGGTAGTTGTTATGGGTTATATTATAGTTATGGATCAGAGGGTCATCATGGTAATTACCACTATCATACTTACAGGAGGATTGAGAGGGGCTACTTTCCATATGATTTTAAGAAAGCCAAGTCTCCTAGCTTTGATGGAGAGATGAAGAAACCAAAAGATGCAGTAGAATGGATGCTTAGGATGAAGAAGTTATTCGATATTCATGATTATACGGAGAATATGAAAGCCATTATAGTTATCTTTAGTCTCAAAGGGAAAATGAACATCTGATAGGAATATATGAAGTGCGTTAGAGGCATCATGATAGAGGAGTTGAGCTTGTAGGAGTTTAAAAGACTCTTTAGGAAGAAGTATTTGTTTGAGAGATATTATGATGAAAAGGCTAAGGATTTCTATGAGTTGAATAAGGGGTATATGATAGTTGAAGAGTACATAACTAAGTTTCTGGAGTTGTTGAGTTATGTACCATATATTAAGGATGAGAAGATGAACGTTCAAAGATTCGTTAGTGGATTATTATTAGCATTCAAGGATCAGATTGAGTATGATGAGCCTCATACATTAGAGGAAATCATTGGAAAGTCGAAACATTGTTATGAGCATTCTAAGTGTAAGTCTGAGCCTAAGCAGGGTTGGAAAGGTAATGACAAGACTAAAGGAAAGTGGGATAAGAAGTAAGGAAGACCTAAAGATATAGGTAACAAGGAGAATGTGGCACCTTAAAAGAAGCTCAATGCAGTTGAAAAGGACATGGGTTTCAGTTTGAGCAGCAGAACAAGGGTGATGGCAGGAATCCTTTGCAATGTTCGACTTGTGGTGGAGAGCATCACAGGAGAGATTTTCCACAACATCAAGATGGAAAACCTCAAATTTACAATGCTAAGGAGGCACAAACAGTTGGATATGTTAGGCGTAGTATTCCTCATATTTATATAGCAGTGGATAATAGGAACGTTGATCATCCAACATCCATTATCAAAGATGTAAGGTAATCTTTTTGATCAAGTTGTTTCTATTTTGATTGAACCTGGATCTAATTATAGTTATATCAGTCTTGGCCTAGTGGATAAGTGTTGCTTGAATAAATAAGTGGATGTAGAATCTTGGTTGATGTAGCTATAGGGACCAAGAGAAGAGTTCATCATTGGGTGAGAGCTTATGCATTTGAGTTGAATGGTATGCCTACATCCGTGCATCTAAATGTGCTTCTTTTGGGTTCATACATTATGTTTTTGGGCATGCATTGGTTGTACATTCACAAGAGTAAGGTACATTTCTATGCCAAGGCTATTGAGTTCCTGAATGATGATGGAGAGAGGAAAAATTTTCAAGGAAAGACGAAGCCTACATCAATGAGAATGGTTAGAGCTACGCAATCTATGCGCAGTAGCATGAAAGGATGTGTATTTTTTGCAGTTAATATTTCCAGTGACAAAGGAAAATATGGTGAGGATGATGAAGTTTTAAATAAGTATCTGGTTTTGCAGTAGTTTTAGGATGCATTTCCAGTAGATATTACAGTGTTATATACCTAGGGGGATAATATGGGGTACCAAGGGAGGTACCCAAGGTAATAATGTAATAATGGGATGGGCCATAGTAATAAATAAGGTGGTTAACCCATATCATGTAAGGGACCACAAGTAGTTAATAATAATGTAATGGGCCCATGGTATTAGTTTGATGGTATGAGGAAACCATGGTAATGACCCATGGTATTGTATGTATGAGGCCTATATAAAGGCTAGAGACTCCTGTCAAGGAAGGATTTGAAGGAAGTATTGTATGAACAGGCATATGGCTTGTGGAGTGTTCTCCTTCCTTAAGGAGTGAATATATGGTGTTGCCCTACCATAAGGGTTTTGATCAATAAAGAATCATTTCATATTATTTCTGGGTTTATTTGCATTATCTTATATTTTCATATCAGATCTATAATATTTTCGTATCAGAGCTATAACAAGTGGTATCAGAGCTATAACAAGTGATATCATATCAGATCTATAGTATTTCCGGGTTAGATCTATAACATACAGAGTTACCGCCTCATAGGGAAGTGGATTTATCTATTGAGTTGGTACCAGGAGCGACACTAGCATCTAAGGAACCTTACAAGATGAGCACTCCAGAGTTGGTCGAATTGAAGTTGCAGCTTAAGGAAATGATTGATAAGGATATATTAGGCCAAGTGTATCACCTTGGGGTGCACCAATGTTGTTTGTGAAGAATAAGGATGGCACTCTCAAGTTGTGTATTGATTACAAGTAGTTGAAGAAGGTGACTATCAATAAAAATTATCCTTTGTCGTAGATTGATGATTTGTTTGATAAGTTGAAGGGAGTAACAATGTTCTCAAAGATTGACTTGAGATCAAGATATCATCAAGTACACATAAAAAAGAGGACATCTACAAGACCACATTTTGTACTAGGTATGGACATTGTGAGTATGTGGTAGTTCCTTTCGCTCTTACTAATGCTCTAGATACTTTCATGTGTTTGATGAATAGTGTGTTGCGTCCATATCTGGACAAGTTTGTGATACTATTCATTTATGATATATTGATATATTCTAAGAATGAGGAAGAGCATGGAGAGCACCTCACAACAATGTTGAGATTGTTGAGAGAGCATCAGTTGTATGCCAAGCTTAACAAGTGTAGTTTCTTTTGGAAAAAATTTCATTACTTGGGACATGTTGTTTCCAAGGAAGGTATAGCAGTGGACCCAGAAAAAATTAGAGCTATCATGGAATGGCCATCTCCTAGGAATGTGGCTGAGGTCAGATCATTCATGGGGTTAGCAAGTTATTATAGGAGGTTCATTAGGAACTTCCCATGGATGTCCTATCCTATTACATCCTTGTAGAGAAAAGGGAATAGGTTTGAATAGAATGAGGAGTGTGCAACTAGTTTTCAGTAGTAGAATCATTTTCTTACAAATGCTCAAGTCTTGAAGATTTTAGATCCAGATAAAGAGTTTGTGGTATGTACAGATGATTGCAAGTGATCCAGATGGATATTGGTGGCCACTCGCCAATTCCACTTGGACCCCCACCATTGTTTCTTTCAGTTTTTCAGTTTCCTTAATTGTAGCACAGTTTACTATTTTTAGCAGTTTTTCGGGTCCTAAACTTCTAGAGCCATTTTGAGGCCCTAAACGACACTTTTTTGGCAATCTTGTACCAACTATTTTGTACCTAAATTGATCGTTTTCATTGTATTCCTTGGAGAGATCTTTCCAATAGGCTATCATGCGTGTCAAACGGAGATAATATGACCACGTCGAGGCCCCGTGAAGTTGGTTGTCCAACTAACCCCAACGGGGCCCATAAAATCTTGGTGTTACATCTCCTCGGGTTAGGGTTTTGATTGTTTAGGGTTTTCTCTTATTGTTCAGTAATAAAAAGGCCCTTGAACCTCATTGTAACGTAGTTTAGAGGCATGTAGCTGCCACATCTCTTTTCAGAGATAAGCTACCATCGCCCGAGCTAGTCTTATTTACATTCTGTTTGTAAGCATATTTTAGTATTTGATATTAATGAAATGAAGTGTTATTTCTACTGCATCTTTTTATTTATGGTTATTTATGTAATTTGTTGTGTTCCTGTTTAAATCTGGATCAGTGGTATTAGAGTGGTCTACTCCTTCTATGTTTTTCTTTGCATGTACCCCACGAGGTCGGGATATAAGGAGTTAGGGCTTGAATTGGTCGAACCTTTGCAAGACCAGCCTCGAAAATCCCGAAAACCTCTCGTGGTGGATGAAAAGAAAGATGAGGGGGCAGGAGATCCTATCAAAATCTTTCTCGAAGAATCCCTCGAGCGACAAAGGAACGTGATAATGGACAGCTTTGCCCAGATCCTTCAACAGATACCTAAGGGCGACGCATCTACTTCTGACAGCTACTATGGAAGTGCCACACCCTTTAAGGTACAAGTTGACTTTGACATTCCCATATTTGAGAGTCAGATAGATGCAGACGTTGTAGATAAATGGTTAAATATGTTACAAGGATATTTTTTCGTTCATGATTTTTCCAGCGGGTAAAAGATTAGTTTTACAATTCTCAAAACATCCGCCCCACGTCAAGGACTGGTGGGAAACCTACTATGAGCAAAAGGATGAAAGTACGAACTCACTATTTTTAGCCGCACCCACTTGGAACTCATTCTAGAATGTCATCAAGGAGAAGTACTACCTTGTCGAGAGCTATGAGGATAAATGCATAAAGTGAAAAACGTTGCGACACGGAAGGGTCCAAGATGTGCCAGAGTTTACCAATGTATTTTATACCCTTCGCACGAAGTTGGGTATCAAGGATTCTGAGAAGCATTTGGTTCTCAAGTACCACAGTTTCCTGCACAGGTACATCAAGGACGAGATGGAATTCCTGTACATCTCCTCGCTCGGCACAACATACCAATATGCCGTCAAGATCGAGAAAAAGTTTAAATAGAGGAAGCGAGACTTTGGATTTGCGAATCCGAAGCAAGGGAAAGGTGCCCCCAAACTGCAGAACAAAGGACAAAGCCAAGCTGGGGTGGCCCAGGACAACCCGCCAAAGTCGCAAGAAAAGAACAATGCTATGAAGCCAAAGAAGGACACGAGAAAGTGTTGTGAGTTCCATAAGAGCTCCACTCATAACACAAGTGAGTGTTGAACCAAGCAATCACTGGTGGCCGAGCTAAAGGCTTCGGAATCAGATGCATGTTCTGACTCTGAGTCAGAACTCGACAAGGGGAATGACAAAGGGAAGCAGATTATCAATGTGGAGCCCAACACCACTATTGCCACCACGAAGATCCAGAAGGAGGAACCCAAAGATCTAGAGGAGGAGGAGCGCCTCTTCCACTCCCAAATGTGGGTAAAGGGTTCCTTGCTACAGTTCATTGTCGATAGCTGGAGCCAAAAGAACCTCATTTCGGCAGAGGTCGTGAAGCAGCTAGGCTTACGAACCACAGCACATCCACAACCGTACACCATCGGGTGGCTTCACCAAGGACGGGATCTTCGCATGAGCCAGCAGTTCGACCTCCCATACAACATCAAGCCCTTCACAGATGAAGTATTATGTGACGTTGCTCCCCTTGATGTTTGTGATGTATTATTAGGCCAACCATACTTATGGAAGCGACATGTTTTGTATGAGTCAAGGCCTTGTGTTGTTATTGTCACTTTGGGAAATAAGTTGTACAAGATACCGGAGGTAGCACCTCCTACAACCATCTCTTTGGTTACTACAAAACAATGCATAAAGTTCATTTCCAAAACCAAGAAATTTGTTTTCCTTATCATACGCCCTCAAGGAAAGAAGAAGACGGTGGCCATGACCTCCAGACAAGGCCTCTGTGCATGACAACAACAGATGGACAAGGTCGTGGAGGAGTACAAGGACATCTTCACCTCCCCCACAGGGGTGCCTCTACACTGTCAAGTCAAGCACTCCATCGATCTAACCCCAGGTGTGTCACTTCCCAATGGACCAATCTATCAGCTCTCGGTTATGGAGAACGACGAAATCAAGAGGCAGATTCAGGAGTTGTTGCAGAAAGGTCACATCCTTCCGAGTTTATCGCCTTGTGGAAGCCCGATCATGTTGGTACAGAAGAAGGATGGGACTTGGAGACTCTGTTTTGACTATCAGGTGTTGAACAAGACCATTGTCCAGAATAGGTACCCGATCCCACAGATTGATGACCTTCTGGACCAATTGAAGGGGGGGAATATTTCAGCAAGATCAACTTGAAATCAAGATATCACCAGGTACCAATCAAATCCTCCGATGTGTGGAAGACTACCTTCAAAGCCAAGGAGGTCCTTTCCGAATGGTTGGTTATGCCTTTCGGGTTGATGAATGCTTCTACAACCTTCATGAGGCTAATGGATGACATCTTGTGGCCATTCACCAACTCGTTTGTAGTGGTATACTTGGATGACATCCTTATCTTCAGCCAGAGTTGGGAAGAGCACCTCCACCACATCCAACAAGTTCTCCAAACACTGCAGTAACACAAGCTATGTGCCAATTTGGAGAAATACACTTTTGGCATGACCCAGGTTTAGTATCTGGGATACATTATTGATGAACGGGGGCTACATGTGGATCCAGCCAAGATCCATGTCATTCGAGATTGACCAACTCCAACCACTCTGACAGAGCTTCAAAGCTTTCTGGGTCTTTCCAATTTCTACCGCAGGTTCATGTTGGGATTCTCTCATATCACTCGGCCCTTGAGAGTCAAGTCACCAAGGGAGGAGCAAAAGAAAAAAAAAATTGGTCTGAATCTTAACAAAAGGAATTCATAGAGTTGAAACATCACCTCTTCTCTGCACCAGTGTTCACATTACCAAACTTGCAACAACCATTTGAGATCGAGACAGATGCCTCTGACTATGCTATTGGTGCAGTCCTTACTCAACAGGGGCATCCAGTGGCATATCATAGTGAGACACTTTCAGACACAGTCCGGAAGTATCCCACCTATGACAAATAGATGTATTCCATTGTGTAGGCTTGCCGACAATGGAAGCCTTACATTTTGGGGAAGGAAACGGTCATCCACACAGACCACCGACCCCTACAGTTCATACATATGCGAGGGAAGTTGCAGAATGATCGCCACCAGAAGTGGTCCACATACCTACAACAGTTCCATTTGAATATCAAGTATAAAAAGGGCAACACTAATAATGTTTTAGATTGCCTCAGCCGACCACCGATCATGGCGTTAACCATCGTGCTCAAATCTTTTGGGCACGAGACTTCTAATTGGCCACTTCTCTACAAAAGTAACCTGGAATTTGGCCACACATACCAGACGCTCTTGGAGGGTCAGCAAGTTCCATATTTTCACCTCTAGGATTCCCTATTATGCCACTTGGGACACCTTTGTGTTCCTTCAAGCGGACATGCCAAGATGACTTGGGAAGCACACTACAATCAGGGCGCGGGGCATTTCAGGGTCGAGAAAATGGTGCCAATACTACAAAAGTATTTCTATTGGCTGAATCTTCGACAGGATGTCAGGAAGTACATCAAATCCTACACTGCTTGCGCCATTGCCAAACCGAACATCAAGAAGCAAGGCCTCTATACTCCGCTACCTACCCCTAGTCGACCTTGGGAATCCATCTCCAGGGATTACATGTTGGGCCTTCCTTCTACTAAGCATGGCAACAATTGTGTTTTTGTGGTCATTAACAAATTCTCGAAGATGGCCATTATGACTCCCTGCAAGAATAATATCATAGTGGAAGCCACTACTAAACTCTTCTTTGAATGAGTGTGTGTACATTTTGGGATCCCACAGTCTATCATCTTAGATCGGGACAACAGGTTCCTCAATACATTTTGGTCCAGTCTCTAGTCGAAGCTAGACACCAAGCTCACTAAGTCCACAGCTTTCCATCCCCAAACTAATGGTCAGACAAAGGTCGTCAACAGGATAATCGTAGACATTCTGCGCATGTACAACTCTAAGCATCCACGCACATGGGATGAGAGCCTCCCCTATGTCCAGCACAACTATAACCGTTCTCTTCACAGCTCGTCTAGTCACAACCCTTTTCAGGTGGCCTTGGGATTCGAGCCACTATGTCCAATTGATGTGGCCATGCCATTTGCAGCTACTCAGGCAAATTCGACTCATGTCCAGTCAAAAACTGATAAGGAAAATAGCTTCATTGAGCACATCCAACATATCTGCCAGCACGTCCACGCCATTCTAGAGAAATCAAGTCCAAGTACAAGCAATGACATAATCAACATCGAGTGCCACACAATTTCAGGTGGGCAACAAAGTCTGGTTGCATTTTCAAAAGGAACGCCTTACTGGAGCTTATCGGAAACTCAGACCTTGAATATGGTCCTTAAACCATTACCAAGGCTATGGGAGATAATTCATTGAGCTCAACATTCCCCCATTACTTGGAATGCACCCAATGTTCAATGTGGACGCCCTTCGACCATACTTCCCACCATTGCTAGACACATCAAACCTTGTAGAACAACTCACACCTACAAAGTTAAATCCAGATTGCATGGAACAAGCCACAACTGATCAGATCATGGACATGCAGATCAAGCACACTCACCAATAGAAGATCCAACTATATCGAGTTGTCAAAGCAGGCCAACTCCTTCACCAAGGCAAGTGGCTCACCAGGGACCAAGTTCAGCAGAAGTTTCCCCATCTCATGGAGGAACTCAATGCAATGGGGACCATTACTTCCTAAGGGGGGAGGAATGATCCAAGTGGATATTGGTGGCCACCAGCCAATTCCACTTGGACCCCCACCATTGTTTCTTTCAGTTTTTCAGTTTCCTTAATTGTAGCACAGTTTACTATTTTTGGCAATTTTTCTGGTCCTAAACTTCTGGAGCTGTTTGGAGGCCCTAAACGACGTTTTTTTGGCAATCTTGTACCAGAATATTTCTACCAAAATTCATCTTTTTGGTCGTAGTCCTTAGAGAGATCTTTCTAACGAGGTATCATGCGGGTCAAATGGAGATAATATGACCAAGTCGCAACCCTGGGAAGTTGGTTGTCCAACTAACCCCAACAGGGCCCATCAACTCTTAGTGTTACATCTCCTCGGGTTAGGGTTTTGATTGTTTAGGGTTTTCTCTTATTGTTCAATAATAAAAAGGCCCTTGAGCCTCATTGTAACGCAGTTCAAAGGCATGTAGCCACTACATCTCTTCTCAGAGATACTCTACCATCGCCTAAGCTAGTCTTATTTCCATTCTGTTTGTAAGCATATTTCAGTATTTGATATTAATGAAATGAAGTGTTATTTCTACTGCATCTTTGTATTTATGGTTATATCTGTAATTTGTTGTGTTCCTGTTTAAATATGGATCAGTGGTATAAGAGTGGTCTGTTCCTTCTCTATTTTTATTTGCATGTCCCCAACGAGGTCGAGATATAAGGAGTTAGGGCTTGAACTGGTCAAACCTTTGCAAGACCAACCTCGCAAATCCTGACGGCCTCCCATGGCGGATGAAAAGAAAGACGAGGGGGTAGGAGATCCTATCAAAATCTTGCTCGAAAAATCCCTCGAGTGGCAAAGGAACGCAATGATGGATAACTTTGCCAGATCCTTCAGTAGTTACCCAAGGGCGACACATCTACTTCCGAGAGCTACTCTGGAAGTGCCACATCCTTTAAGGTACAAGTTAACTTTGACATTCCCATATTTGAGGGTTAGATAGATGTAGAAACTACATATAAATGGTTAAATATGTTAGAAGGATATTTTTCCGTTCATGATTTTTCCAGCCGGTAAAAGATCAGTTTTGCACTTCTCAAAGCAGCCCCCCATGTCAAGGACTGGTGGGAAACCTACTATGAGTAGAAGGATGAAAGTATGAACTCACTATTTTAGCTGCACCCACTTGGAACTCATTCCGAGATGCCATCAAGGAGCAGTACTACCCTATCAGGAGCTATGAGGATAAATACATAAAGTGGACAACGCTGTGACAGGGAAGGGACCAAGCTGTGTCGGAGTTTACCAATGTTTTTCATACCCTTTGCATGAAGTTGGGTATCAAGGATTCTAAGAAGCATTTGGTTCTCAAGTACCGTGGCTACCTACATAGGTACATCTAGGACGAGATGGAATTCCTAGACATCTCCTCACTCAGCACAACATACCAATATGCCGTCAAGATTGAGCAAATGTTTAAACAGAAGAAGCAATACTTTGGATCTATGAATCTGATGCAAGGGAAAGGTGCCCGCAAACCACAGAACAAAGGACAAATCCAAGACAGGGTGGCCCATGACAATTTCCAAAGCGCAAGAAAAGAACAATGTCGTGAAGCCGAAGAAGGACACAAGAAAGTGGTGTGAGTTCCATAAGAGGTCCACTCATAACACAAGTGAGTGTTGGGCCAAGCAATCATTGCTGGCCGAGCTAAAGGCTTCGGAATCAAATGCATGTTCCAACTCTGAGTCAGAACCTACCAAGGGGAATGACAAAGGGAAGCAAATTATCGATGCAAAGCCCAACACCACCATTGCCACCATGAAGATCTAGAAGGAGGAACCCGAAGATCCAGAGGAGGAGGAGCACCTCTTCCACTCCCATATGTGGGTAAAGGATTCCCTGCTACAGTTCAATGTCGACAACTGGAGCCAAAAGAACCTCATTTTGGTAGAGGTCGTGAAGTGGTTGGGCTTACCCACCATAGCACATCCATAACTGTACACCATCAGGTGGCTTCATCAAGGAGGGAATCTTCGCGCGAGCCAGCATTGTCGCCTCCCATACAACATCAAGCCCTTCACGGGTGAGGTATTATGTGATGTTGCTCCCCTTAATGTTTGTGATGTATTATTAAGCCAACCATACTTATGGAAGCGACATGTTTTGTATGAGTCAAGGCCTTGTGTTGTTATTGTTACTTTGGGAAATAAGTTTTACAGGATATTGGAGGTAGCACCGCCTACCGCTATCTCTTTGGTTACTACAAAACAATGTAGTAAGTTCATTTCCAATACCAAGAAATTTGTTTTCCTGATGATACACCCTGAGGGAAAGAAGAAGACCATGGCCATGACCTCCAGATAGGGCCCCTCCGCATGACAACGATAGATGGACAAGGTCGTGGAGGAGTATGAGGACATCTTCACCTCCCCCGCAGGGCTGCGTCTGCACTGTCAGGTCAATCACTCCATCGATCTGACCCCAGGTGCGCTGCTTCCTAATGGACCAATCTATCGGTGCTCCGCTCTAGAGAACAATGAAATCAAGAGGTAGATTCAGGAGTTGTTGCAGAAAGGTCACATCCGTCCGAGTTCATCGCCCTATGGGAGCCTGATCATTTTGGTATAGAAGAAGGATGGGACTTGGAGACTCTGTATTGACTATCGGGCGCTAAACATGATCACTGTCTAGAATAAGTACCTGATCCCATGGATTAATGACCTTCTGGACCAACTGAAGGGGACAAAATATTTCAGCAAGATCGACTTGAAATCAAGATATCACTAGGTACCAATCGAACCCTTCGATGTGTGGAAGATTACCTTCAAAGCCAAGGAGGTCCTTTTTGAATGGTTGGCTATACCTTTTAGGTTGGCGAATGCTCCTGCAACCTTCATGAGGCTGATTGATGACATCTTGTGGTCATTCACCAACTCATTTGTAGTGGTATACTTGGATGACATCCTTATCTTCAGCCAGAGTTGGGAAGAGCACCTCCACCACATCCGACAGGTTCTCGAGACACTGTGACAACACAAGCTATGTGCCAATTTGGAGAAATGCACTTTTGGCATGACCTAGGTTCAGTATATGGGATACATTATTGATGAATGGGGGGTGCATGTGGATCCATCCAAGATCCAAGTCATTCGGGATTGGCCAGCTCCAACCACTCTCACAGAGCTCTAAAGCTTTCAGGGTCTTGCCAATTTCTACCACAGGTTCGTGTTGGGATTCTCTCAAATCACTTGGCCCTTGAGTCAAGTCACCAAGGGAGGAGCGAAAGAAAAATTCTTTTGGTTTGAATCTCAATAGAAATCATTCACAGAGTTGAAACATTGCCTGTGCTCTGCACTAGTGCTCACATTACCAGACTTGCAACAACCATTTGAGATCGAGACAGATGCCTCTGACTATGTTATTGGGGCAGTACTTACTCAACGGGGGCATCTAATGGCATATCACATTGAGACACTTTCAGACACAGTCTAGAAGTATTCCACCTATGACAAAGAGATATATTCCATTGTGCAAGCCTGCCGACAATGGAAGCATTACATTTTGGGGAAGGAAACGATCATCCACACAAACTACTGGCCCCTGCAATTCATACAGATGCAAGGGAAGTTGCAGAATTATCGCCATTAGAAGTGATCCACATACCTGCAACAGTTCCATTTGAATATCAAGTATAAGAAGGGAAGCACTAATAATGTTGCAGATTACCTATGCTGACCACCGATGATGGAGTTAACCATCGTGCTCAACTCTTTTGAGCACGAGACTTCTGATTGGCCACTTCTCTACAAAAGCGACCCAAAATTCGACCATACATACCAGACGCTCTTGGAGGATCAGCAAGTTCCATATTTTCACCTCCAGGATGCCCTATTATGCCACCTGGGACACCTTTGTGTTTCTTTAAGCGAGCATGCCAAGATGATTTGGGAAACACACTACAGTTGTGCCGTGGGGCATTTCGGGGTCAAGAAAATGGTGGCAATAATGCAAAAGTATTTCTATTGGCTGAATCTTTGACAAGATGTTGGGAAGTACATCATAACCTGCACTGCCTATGCCATTGCCAAACTGACCATCAAGAAAAAAGGCCTCTATACTCTGCGACCTACCCCTAGTCGACCTTGGGAATCCATATCCAAGGATTACATATCGGGCCTTCCTTCCACTAAGCATGGCAATGACTGTGTTTTTGTGGTCGTCGATAGATTCTTGAAGATGGCCATTATGACTACCTACAAGAAGAATATCACAGCAGAAGCCACTACTAAACTCTTCTTTGAACGAGTGTGGGTACACCTTGGGATCCCACAGCTTATCATCTTGGATCGGGACAGCAAGTTCCTCAGTACATTTTGGTCCAGTCTCTGGTCGATGCTGGACACCAAGCTCACTAAGTCCACATCTTTCCATCCGCAAATTGATGGCCAGACAAAGGTCGTCAATAGGATGATCATACACATTCTGCGCATGTACAACTATAAGCATCCACACACATGGGATGAGAGCCTCCCCTATGTCCAGCACAGCTATAACTAGGCTCTTCACAGCTCAACTGGCCACAACCCTTTTCAGATGGGCTTGGGATTCCAGCCACTATGTCCCATTGATGTGGCCATGCCATTTACAACTACTCAGGCAAATTCGGCTCATGTCTAGTCAAAAACTGATAAGACAAAAAGATTCATTAAGCACATCCAACATATCTACCAGCAAGTCCACGACATTTTGGAGAAATCAAATGCCAAGTACAAGTGTCAAGCAGCGATAAGATCAACATTGGGTGCCACACAAGTTTCAGTTGGGTGACAAAGTCTAGTTACATTTTCAAAAGGAACGCCTTACCGGAGCCTACAAAAATGAAAACCACTCCAATATGGTCCTTACACCATTACCAAGGCTATGGGAGACAATTCATTTGAGCTCATCATTCCCCCATTCCTTGGCGTGCACCCGGTGTTCAATGTGGACCGCCTTCGACCATACTTCCCACCATTGCTAGACACATCAAACCTTGCATAACAACTCACACCTATAGAGTTAAATCTAGATTGCATGGAACAAGGCACAACTGATCGGATCATGGACACGTAGATCAAGCACACTCTCCAACAGAAGATCCAACTTATCCAGTTGTCAAAGCAAGCCAACTCCTTCACCAGGGCAAGTGGCTCACCAGGGATGAAGTTCAGCAAAAGTTTCCCCATCTCATGGAAGAACTCAACGCAATGGGGACCATTGCTTCCTAAAGGGGGAGGAATGATCCAGGTGGATATTGGCGGCCACCCGGTAATTCCACTTGGACCCCCACCATTGTTTCTTTTTGTTTTTCAGTTTTTCAGTTTCCTTAATTGTAGCACAGTTTACTATTTTTAGCAGTTTTTCGGGTCTTAAACTTCCGGAACCATTTTGAGGCCCTAAACGACATTTTTTTGGCAATCTTGTACCAGTGATTTTTTACCTAAAATCATCTTTTTCATCATAGTCCTTAGAGAGATCTTTCCAATGGGGTATCATTCACATCAAATGGAGATAATATGACCAAGTCGCGACCCAGGGAAGTTGGTTGTCCAAATAACCCCAACAGGGCCCATAAACTCTTGGTGTTACATCTCCTCGGGTTAGGGTTTTGGTTGTTTAGGGTTTGCTCTTATTGCTCAATAATAAAAAGGCCCTTGAGCCTCATTGTAGTGTAGTTCAAAGGCATGTAGGCGCCACATCTCTTCTCAGAGATAAGCTACCATCGCCCGAGCTAGTCTTATTTCCATTATATTTGTAACCATATTTCAGTATTTGATATCAATGAAATGCAGTGTTATTTCTACTGCATCTTTGTATTTATGGTTATATCTGTAATTTTTTGCATTCTTGTTTAAATCTGGATCAACAAGAGAGAACTTGGTGGAGTCCTAATGTAGGAAGCATATTTTGTATGCTATGAGTCAACGAAGTTGAATGAGCACATGAAGAATGGAGAAGAACTATGTGACTCACAATCTTGAGTTGGAAACTATCATTCATGCCTTGAAGTTGTGGAGGAATTATCTTATTGGTAGGAGATTCGTCTTGATGAGTGATCACAGTGGGCTATGGTACTTGTTTGTCTAAACCAATATGAATGCCAGGAAATCTAGATCTTTAGATACCCTTGGTGAGTTTGATTCAAGATTAGGTACATTGAAAGCGAGGAGAATAGGGTTGCAGATGCTCTTAGTAGGAGAGTGTGGGTGAATCACATTTTAGTTGTGAGTTCTTATGGGAAAAAATTGCAGAAGCACATCAAGTTACAGAAAGGACAACATGACGACATGTATCAACAACTGAGGTATAGGTTATAAAAATAGGGTGAAGGTGATAGGGATGAGGAGTATCACCTCAGGACATATGGCTTGGTAGATTCAGGGACATGATTTATGTGTCAGATGATAGTGAGTTCAAGAAGATTATCTTGAGCGAGTTTCATGTCAAACCGTATTTAGGTCACCCATGGTATCATAAGACTTTGACAATAGTTAAGAAGGTCTATCACTGGCCAAACTTGAAGAAAGAGGTGGTTGAGTTTGTTGTGAAATGCTTGGATTGTCAGCAAGTGAAAGTAGAGTGTAAGCATCCAGCTAGTTTATTAAAACCTATTATGATTCCATAATGGAAATGGGAAGTCATTTCCATGGATTTCATTACAGGGTTTCTAAGGAAATTGAGACAACATGATTCCATAATGGTTTTGGTTGATAGGTTGAGTAAGGTATCTCACTTCATTGCAGTTAAATCGACTAATTCAGCTAGTAAGCTAGCTCGTATCTTTATCAAGGAGATAGTTTGATTGCATGGTGTTCCAAAGAAGATCATATCAAATAGAGATTCCAAGTTCACTTCCAGGTTTTGGAAGGAGTTGTTAGCAAGTTTGGGGATAGAGTTGGCTTTCATCACAACTTATCATCCACAGAAAAATGGACAGGTAAAGAGGGTCAATAGGATTCTTGAGGACATTTTGATAATGTACATTATGCATCAGTAGACAAAGTGGGAAGAGTATATTCTACTAGTTGAGTTTTCATAAAATAATGAGTATCAGGAGTCCTTAAAGATGAGCCCATTTGAGGTTCTTTATGGAAAGCGTTCTAACACTCCTATTATCTAGAGTGATCCAGTGAACAAGGTTTTAATTAGACCTGATATGTTGGTAGAGATGGAATAGGAAATGTAGGTTATTAAGAGGAATTTGAATGTAGCACAAGACAGATAGAAGAGTTATGCATATTAGCATAGAGAATTCAAGGAGTTTTAGATTGGGGAGCATGTGTACTTGTGCATCAAACCCAAGAGGATCTCCTTGAGGATTGGATCATGTGATAAGCTGGCACCTCAGTGTTATGGGCCATTTGAGATCCTTGAGAGGATTAAACCAGTGGCCTACAAACTTGCACTGCCTCTAACAATGAAAGTACATGATGTTTTCCATGTTTCGTTGCTTAAGAGATATGTACAAGATGTTGATCATGTGATTGACTGGTCTGTATTGCAGGTGGAACCAGAGGAATATTTCTAGATAGAACCTTAGTACATATTGCAGCGGAAACAACTCATGCTTCATAAGCGAGCAATTGAGCAGGTTAAAGTGTGGTGGAAGCACTTTGGGCCCAATGAAGCTACATTGGATATTACTAATTAGATGTGGGCTTTATATCCTTCATTATTTGCTAGTTCAAGCAAATGAGCTTTTGGTATATGTATATGTATATGTATCTAGATGTTGTTGTAAATACCACAATGAGATATGTTATAAAGCTCCAATAAGCGGTATGTTTGTTTTGTTTTCATTCAGATGTCATTGTAAATATTGCATCGAGCTATGTTATAAATATCCATGGGCAATATGTTTTGTTTTCAGTTTTCTTTTGGTCATAGGTGTCATAGAACACCGAGAACGGTGAGGGGTTTGTAACTCCTCCTAGTTGATTTTCCATGTAAATAAAATAAGACCAATGTCATGGGACATGTATTCCAAGATGAATGTTGGTAAATGCATTATAGTGGGAATCACTTGTGATTAATTAATGGCTATGGAAATTGGCAAAGGAAAAGTGGAAATAATTGGCATTTATTTATGGAAATAAAGGAAAATGGGAGAAAAGGAAGGTGAAGATACACAAATTTGCATGGAAGGGAAATTAGAGGAAAATGAAGGAAAATGAAGTAAATAGAGGCATTAATGATAAAAAGGCTTCAGAGAAGCAATTCACAACTTTTGACTTAGCTTTTGCTGGTTTAGTATTTTTTTTTCAGTTTATATTTTTTTCTCTCATACTCTTGCACACTTAGAGCATTCTTAGATTATTCTTGGAGCACTCTACTACTCACTTGGATTTGGAGAAAAATGGTAAAGGAAAGTAGAGAGTGCAAGAAAACAATTGGATCAATGGATACAACTGGATTTCTTTGGATGTAACAAGTTGCATGTGTGATTTCCTTGTTGATTTTTGGATGCATCGTTTATGCATATGATTCTCCGATTATGTGGTATCATTGGCATGGAGATTTTCCTAGATTGATAGTTGTTTTAGCCTTGCCTTACCATTTCCTAGACTTGTGGGGTTTTCCACTTGCTTTTTTTTATTGGTGCTCAGGTTCCCAATGGATGTGGGTTGGAACAAATACTCTAGAAGCATTGTAACAACTTGGGTTGAGTTACTAGTTCCTGGATCTTGGATCGAACAGATGCCCTGGAGCCCTTGGTGGGTTGAGTTACTAGTCCCTGGAGCTGCAGTTAGAACAAACACTCTAGATCCTTAGAAGGTTGTGGGCTGAGTTACTAGTTCCTAGAGCCCTGGGCACCTTGGGCAAAGACCAATCTAGTTGATATTAGTGATTTCTAGACTGTAGAGGTGGAATTACTGTGGTTCAGGGCTGAGGTGGTTTGGCCTCTAGAAGCCCTAGATGGTTTTGTTTTGGTTTATTCCATGAGACCCCACATTCATGCTTGGAATATGGAGCAGGGGTGAATGGTTGAAAGAGAGATTTGGTTCAACCTAATCCACGATCAAGTGGTATGTGTAATTCCCTGACTTGGTGTTATTTTCATATATTAATAAGAGCTATTTTCCTACTGTGATTCATAAATACTTGTAGTGATTATATTGGTGATATTATGGTTGAGTTACCATGGTTTCTATATTGGTTATCTGTTGGTTATATGTTGGTTATATGATGTATATTATCTATGGATCTTGACATGTTTTGATGAATATATGAATGGTTTATCAATGCATGGACTAACAATTGCTACTATAGATAAGTAGATAGGGCTTAGAACCTTCTTGGTTATTCTCAAATGAATACTATCTGTTTATGATCAGATATGCATTCATGACCTGTAGTTAATATGTTTGCCATATGTTTGATGAAATGTATGTTATGGATTAAGTAGTCTAGACCATGTTTCTGATTCGAGTTTGAATTTTAGATTTGTAATTCTAGAAAGTTACAGGTAATTTTGGGCAGTGGTTTGGAAGTTGGCCTGAAAAGGTGGCATAGATTTTAGGACTACATTCTCAGATTATGAAGTTTAGGCCATAATCGTATGGAATCATGCTTATGCATGCGGTTGGAGGCCTATAACCACACCCTGGCCTTGTTATGAATGTGGTTGGGGTGTTGGGTCTAAGAAACAAGGTTCCAGCTTAGGGATTTTCCACCTGGGGTGTTTCTTCAGCTCTTGGGTAACCTGAAGTCCATGTAGGATGTTTATATGTTTAGTGTCTTGGCCTCACTTCCATAACTAGAACTTGGAGGTTGGTTCATTTCATAGTTACACTCGTCTCATGTTTACCCTAGTGAGCTTATGAATTTGGGTAAACGGGGGGGAGGGCATTTACAGGTAATCAAGTCATCATATAGTGGATAACTTATGAAAAAAATACAAAACTTGGCCTTGATGCCACATCTCTAGTGGATAGGTGTGTGTGGGTACTAAAGTGAAAAATCCATGTGCTACATATTCCTCCCCTTGCAAATGTTGTTATCAATATGATTGGAATAGTGGCAAGTTACAATGAAGGATGGTGGCATGCAACAAAGTGATAAAAGAAAAGGAGAACAATGGAAAAGCAATGTTGAATGAGGGAAGGTGATGATTGGCACATTCAGCATGATTTTATTTCTAATCATCATGGAGGAATTATCCACTCTATTTATGTTTCAAACTTGACACTTTCATGTAAATCCACAAGAATTGTAATTGATGAAAAGGAAAGCCACATGGCTTCATCATAGGAAATATGATATTGTTGAAGTTGAATACAAAAAGAAAAAAAAGAGCGATAATGAAATAATGCATGCCAAGCAAAGAGTGTTAGGATGATAGACAAATAATTCTAACTACTATGAAATCATTTTTTTATTATTATCTAAACTATGAAATGAGATGTAAGTAAATCTAGCTACCATATAAGAAAAATATATAACGACAAGACTATGAAACATAAGACATAAGTAATCATATTTAATGTAGAAGTAGAATACCAACAACACTATGAAAATAGTTGTTGAAATAAAATGATAAAGGAGCATGATAAGAGATTGATCCCTACACTCACCTTATAAGCACAAGTGATGCAGGGTAAATGTTTGTTTTAAGGTACAAAATATGAGAGAAGAGATCCCATTTTAATATGGTTATAGACTATATGTGAGTAATATAAAGAAAGAACCATAAATAAACAAATGATATACAAAAATAGGAAAGAGAGAAGAGTTAGAAGTGAAATACTTGCACTTACATGAGTATCGACGCTAACAATGTGGGAGCTTGTTAAGACATTTGAAGGATGAAATCATGGATTCTTAGTGCCAAAACAAACATCATACTTGCAATATAGATGTTACTTGTTTACCCCATGTAGGAAGGGATGGAAACTCCAACTCTGAAGGAAGGACAAGAAGTAAGTTTGCGAGGGAAGGAATGTGAAAAGGAAAAGATGTGATAATAGTGGGGTAGAACTATTGAGGTGTGAGATGAAAACATTATCTAGATCTAGTAAAGGTATAGGAGGTCACAACACTAACCTCAAAGTTGGTGAGGCCACAAGATATGGTGATGTTGGTAAAGCATGATCAAAGGCATGAGGTGACAATGCAATCATGGATCCAATGAGGGATCAAGAGGTGGTGATGCTTGAAGAACATTGGAAAAGATAATGAACAGAGGGAATATTAACTCAAATATAGCAAGCATGTGGTAGGAAGTGATGCAAATTAAGCACTAAATAAGGAAGGAGGCAAGAGACAACAACACCAACCTAGATTTACTGAGAAAGAGGAGGAGAAAAATAAGGAAAGAAGGGAAGCAACAACACGAGAGAAAAAATTAAAATGATAGGATGAGAGAGGAGAGATGAAGGATACTTTGAAGAGATAGAATACAATTTTTTCCTATCAGCTATAGAATGCAATAACCAAATCCATTTCCTTAGGGAGGAAATTAAAAGGAAGGGATGCAATGACTAGTCCTAACTAGGGAGAAGTCATTTCTAACATGGCCCTACCTAAGACAACTATGTAAGGGGAATCACCCATTGATGAGAAAAATAAGAATGAAAGGAGAATGGTCTTGTTGATTTCTTAAAGGATACTAACAAGAAAAGGCCCAAGTTCTCCTTGTTGTCCCCTAAGTTTTTCCCCTCTCTCACAAAGACCGAATGTTAAGGCATAGTGTGCACGAGCACCTGTATGTGCCACTTTAGGTATTCAAGCTAGTTATCAAGTTTGGGGGGTTGGGTTGCACTCATTATGTCCTAAATTTATTTCTCTAACCTATTACGTGAGAATAATATTTATCTATGACGTTCCAACTCTATTTCTAACAAAAACTAGGTGGTGCTTAGAAATAGTGTATGCAACTTTGAGGATTTAACTTGTATTGTATGTAGTGAAAGAGACATATTACTAAATATTGTTATATATAGTCTATTAATCCAATGTATAAGGTCACCTTAGTTATGCTTCCATCTCTAGAATACATAATCTAAAAGAATATGAGCATGCATCATAAGAGCCATTTGAACACCACCTTCTCACTTAAGATATCCATGAGACATAAAATAAATTGAGTACACACAAAAATAGATATCCATTCGTTCATTTAACATAAGAATAAGACAAAAAATGGAAGAATGTTAGCATAAATTTCTTAAAATCTATTATTTCACTAGTGGCAATGTGCCTTGGTCCTGATTATAAAATAATTCAACAATTCTTTGTATTATAATGTGGGCATCAAATTGAGACTATAAAATACACATCTTAGGCATTTATTGCTTCCTTCCCAAAATATATAAGTTACTATGTGTACAAAGAGCAAGAGAATGAAAGTAGATGAGAGCAAAGACTCAATGTGACAAACCGTACCAACATGGAGTCAACAAAAATTATACAATGAATGGGATTTACTCTCTCAAAATTCCCATAGCCTAGGTATGCAATTTCCTAATGATTTTCATTACGTTGAGTCTCCTTCTTATAATATTAGTTGACCTATTGTTGATTCTAAATTATCATAATTCTCTTGGGGCATAATCCCTTATTATAAGCACTACTCCCCCTTAATGCTACAAAAATAAGAGACATTTAAGAAACATAACCAAAAATGGTTGGTTATTGTTTTTGTGCCCTTCCTCTTTTAGAAACACTTCCCTCTGATGTCTAGGACAATGGTCTCATCTATGATGAAGCAAGTGGTTTTGCTAACCTACATGATACTTACTATCTTGGCATTACTTAGCTAAGGGGTGTGCATGTTGTAGTATATATTATTGTGAGATTCTTGTGGAATTTTTGTAGATAATATCAAGTTATCACCACCCCCCATTGTTGATCATTTTCCCACCTTTTAGAATCTTGAAAGATTTATCCAACTTAATCTTATCTATATGATCTATGGCAGCTAGGGAGAGAATAAGGCACTTATGAGTGCCTTGGTGGAAATATAATGATTTAGCTAGTTGATAACATCTAGAGACAAAGGAATAATTCCTTTGCCCATCACTCTCGAGAACTCAACCCAGTGTAGATTTTTGGCATTACTTGAGTTAAGTGGCATACGTTTTGTGGTACATCTTGTTGTGGGGTTTTGATGCCGTAGTCACAAACAATATTGAGATTGTCATCATCCCTTGTCACTTATCATTTTTCTAGTTTTTAAACTATTGAAATATTTACTCGACTTCATCTTCTTTATATGATTTATGGGGGTCAGGAACCAGATGAGGCACTTCAAGAATATTCAAGTGGAAATAGAGTGATGAATTTGATTGAAAACCTCTAGAGACAAAGGAATAGTTTCTTTTTCCATCACACTTAGAGTCCAAATTCCATTGTTTTCAATAAAATGATGTAGATTTTTCGAGAATCCAAGGTTAACTTATTTCATCATGGGCATAGGAGGCCATTTCTCATCATATTTTTTATATCACCCATGAAGTATTTGATGTGGGTTTCTACTGCTAAAACCCTCCTATTTGTAATTTTCAACTTTTTAGCTTAGTAGTGTACGAATCAATATCCATTAACATGAAATTTATATCCCTTATGCCCAATAGTCCTAGGGTTTGGGTTGTCTTCAAGGATCTTATCCACTTCCTTTCATATTGTATCCCTATGCTCCACCTCCTTTTGGGTATCACTTGGATACTTTTTTACATGCCCATACATACTATTGAATTCTAGGTAGAACTGTAGGTGATATTTTTTTTTTAGGGATGTTGTCAAATGCATAACCCCAAATCATGATCTTGATTTATGTCAATTTTTCCTACAATTTAGCCTTCTTTAAGGCTTCTTCATACCTAACTTTCCATAACTCTTTTTCCTCCTCAAGTCCTTTCATTCCTCATGTAATTTTTTATGAGCTTCTTCCAACTTTTTCCCTTTCTTATTTAGGTCTTCCTTCCCTTTATTGACTAGTTTGCATGTGATTGTTTCTTTGACTAAGCCATATTAATGTTTTATTTTCTAATCCTTAAATTCCTTAAGAAGCCACTAATCTTTTCATTGGAGCCAAGGTGTGTCAACGACTCATATTTCAAGAATCACAATATGAAAGGGGAATGATTTGTCCATCCATGATTATGTTATTTCCAAATGCAAGCTTTTGATTTATTCCCTTGTGTCATCTAGTTGAATTGTCATTTCAATGGAATTAGACTGCATAACTTCCAAAATGCAACCATTTCTTCAAGGGATTTTTTTTTTGCATTAGAGCAACAACAAACCTGAGGATCTGAGGAATGGTTTACACCTCGAGAGATTTGATTTCTCTCGGGGCTTGGTAGATTTGGACTTAAGATGGATATATGCTAGTTCTTAATAATATGATTTATATTTATATAAATTTCACATCTCTATATATAGAAATATTCTTATTTTTTAATTTTATTAAAACCCTCATAATGCATATAGTTACATATATGTGCTTGCCATTTTCCTTTCACATGTTTTAGAATTTAATTTTTTCTGTGATACACATATCATTGATTATTAATATATATTTATATATATATAGAGAGAGAGAGAGAGGGGAGAGAGAGAGAGAGAGAGGAGAGAGAGAGAGAGTATCATAAGTATTAGTTTTATATGATTATTATTTAAATGATTAAGTTTCTATTTTTGTTTTTTTAATATATTTTCGAAATGTTGGATTAAAAATAAAATCATTATGATTTAAGGTTTATTATTGTACATGGGTATATGATTTTCTAATTGAAAAATTGTTTGTATTTTATTAATAAAAACAAAATTATAGTTAACATGATTCAATGGATTTCTTCTTTTTTTTATTATATATAGTATATATATATATATATATATATATATATATATATATTTATAATATATTATATATATATATATATATTTAACTCACACTATGTTTTTTATTATTATTATTATTTTTCATCCAGTGTTTCATTTTATGGACACTACAACACATCCCCATATTGGGTTGTCGAGCGCATCTCGATGCAATAATTAACCTCATCTATCAAGTTTTTCTTTAAAACTATTATTTGTTACATTAGTGGGAATTCTAGTGTATTATGATTTCTTTCGAGAGCCTTGGTCCTTTCCCATTTATCCTCAGGGATAGAGACACATTCTATAGGTACTTGTGTGTGTTTACCTAAAGAAACTAGTTTTCTTTATAATATCCCTTTTTCAACTTCTAGAGATTTCACTTTCACAATCATGAAATGGTTTTAGTTCTTTACTTTGTTGACAGTTTGGCCCAAGTATTTTTTTATTTTCCTAAATGTAATTAAGCTAGAAAACTCATCAACCCCTTTTACAAAAAATCTTTAATAGACAAGATTGGGATTCTCATAGGGCCTTTGGCCTTGCACAACATGTAGTTTTTGAAACTTATCCATTCCTTGAATTCATTGAACCATGAACACAAAATTCTAACCTTAGTTCATCTACTATCCTCACCTTCATTGGGAAATACAAATTGTTTGTTATCATAGCTAAATTCATCTCTATTATGTTGGCTACCTCCTAGACTTAGAGGTCATGCCCAAGGAATAATTTGGGGAACTATAGTTAAGCCTAATTGTAGAAGAAAGGAAGAATCTTCCAGACTATTACCCAAGCAAAGTCATATCTTAGACTCATCCCTGCCTTATTAAACTAAATAAATATGTCCTTGGATTAAATATCCAAGAGTTTATATCCTTGCTAACCATCATCTTAGGAAAATAGGATGATTCCATTGTTAATGAGTCATATTATCCCTTCTTGATCGCTTCCATATTTACCTACTTGCACCTATCTACTATGCCAAATCCGTTACAAAAAATTAACGAAACAACTTGTCAATTTCAAATCTAAGAAATTATTCAAGTACTCCAAATACCTTGTCTATTTGTATATTTATTATTAAAGTGGCTTATTATCCCACCTAGTGCTACAATTGTTAAAAGTGGAGGACCAACCCACCAAGTGTATCTATTGGGTCCCACGGATTACAAAGAATGAGCTGGAAAATTTGTTGTAATACATAAAGAAAGTTTATTTATGCAACATTCTCTATCACCACTAATATAGGACTAGTAATAATGCTTGTTGAGAATAAATCATATCTATATACAAGTGCTCATCATGAGTGGGGGACTAGTTCTTAGCATAGGAGAATAACATTATCAAATTGTATGGTTTATAGATGATTATATATAGGTTTCTTGAAATCTAGACATAAAGGATTTTTATTTTGGAGTATGTTATGTAGATACTACATCTAGATGAGGTATGATTAACAAGGTCGAAAAAAAATCCATATAACATACCTCATCACCCTAGGAGGTTATGTTTTCTCCAATCTCAAAGGTTCTAGAGAAGTAGCTAAGATATTGGAAGGAATGGAATTTCCCCTAGATAAGACATGGAAATATGACCTTCACTATGTGCAATCATAATTTTAATGTGGATGAAAGGCATGGACTTGATGACCATGAACACATGCCTATAGAGGAGAAAATAGCAAAAGACATCATTAGACGGAAACAAAATATATCATGGAAGCACAAGATGATAACATAAAGGTAACGGAATAGGTTTTCCCTCCTCTATTTCTCAATTGACTTGATGTCATAGAATATTTCATTTTATATGGGTCTAAAAATGTGGTGGTCACATCTGAGCATACGAAATTCAAGGTCCTAACCAAGAAAAGAAAGAAATAGGTGGTGCAAGACAATTTTGGAAAGAGGAAGATAGGGGCCCAATGGAGGATGATATTATTTTTAAAGGCATAAAGGACTCCTTATCATGAGATATTTAGAGATCAAGGATTCTCTAATATTTATGATAAGATGCATATTAATGATAACAAGGAGGAAGACATTGATATCCCAAAAATGTAGGTATAACAATGGCACAAGCTATGCATACTTAGCCGAGATTAATCACAACAACAATTATCCCACTAACCAAGAAAGTATATCATGAATGTTAACATATTATCACATCCACGGGCTTCAAGGACACTAGCAGAATGGGAAAAGGTGAAAAATATCCCACTGGTCGATTACTTATGGTTGGGAGGATAAAGAGATTAGCATTAGGGTTCGACATGATAACTCCATATATTAAGAAGAAAAATTTGTAGTATACATTTTTTCCATTAGAAGAGTGTCAAAATGGATGGTAAGAGTAGGCCAATAAGAAACCCATGAGACAAAACTCCCCTCATATTAACAAACCGAAATAGGAGAGGCTTTAAAGGATATAAATATAGGGGATAAAAGGGAGGAAATAAATGAAGAAGAAAGGAATGTGGCTAAAGAATATAGAAAATATCAAGAGCAATTAATTAAGGAACTATTAAAAAAACTAGATAAACAAAGAGAAAGTAGAACTGCAATATAAGAAAAGGAAGCAAGAGATTAAATATATCAAAACAAGGTTGCAATAGAAAGGGTGATATGGAAGATAAGAGGAGAAGTGGAAATTAGATCAACGAAGAGGCAAAGGATATGGTTATAGAGAACCCCACATGGGGGAAGAAGAGGAAGATTGAATATAAGAAGAATGTAGGATAACCATAAGTAAAGAAGAGAAAAACTATCGATTCTGAAGTAAATGGGCAATATAAGAAGGTTAAAATTTCTATAGATAAGTAAAGCTTCTTCCCAAATGAGTTCATCCACTTTATCCAGCTCCACTCCATCTAAGTTCTCAAATTTGCTTACTAAAAATATACTAGGAGAAATTCTTAGCACACTTAGTGTCATGACTTCACAAAGGACTATTTTTCCATTCCTTTGTTTGTGGACATATCTACCTAGAATTCATGGATCCTTATGACACCATCAGAAAAGGAAAAGAGAAAAGCGGAAGTATCTTAACCTTGGAGGCTATTAATCTACTCACACAACTTAGGTTGTTCTTCCCATATGATGGGCTCATGATTGGGCCCACCCTAACCACTTTTATGCTCATAATTGTCAAATCCGTTAAATAAAAAAGCTCTAGTCCTACACTTAAATTTATCTAGCATCATTGATCCATCACTCTGGTCTAGAATAAATGCATGCTCAACACTGAAATCCCTTAAAGATTGAAGAACAAAAGTGTTTCAAACAAACTCTGAAATTTGGAAAATTGATTAAGAAATCAACAGACTATCCCAGCTCTATGACAACCTACGGTGAACCTTGGTCTCACTCCAAAATAAATTCTGCACAAATCTCATTTCTAAATTCGCTTGTTCTGGATGAACCCAAGCCACCACCAAACACCCCTCATAACTCATTGGAAGAACAGACCATCCCTCAGACATCCAACATTGTTTCTCAAACGAATACTCCTGGAACTATAACCACTGCTCTAGGTGCTGCAGAATCTGAAAAACTATACGACTCCACACCACGAAGATTTTGGAACAACAAATACGATAGGGATGATGCGGTTGATATGATTGAACAAATTACAAAAGGATCGATGAAACAATACACAGTAGACAACGTGTGTATTGCGATGAAAACATCGAATAGGAGCAACTGCGATAAGGTTTCTGGTGAATGCGTTTCCAAAAACGAGCTCAGGATAGATGACAGGGCTTCACTCCAAGATGAAGTCGCATCCATAGAAATCAATCCTAGAGGAATAACCATTGTTGGAGCTCCTTCATAATCCGAAAAACCAAACGATCCTTCAAACAAATGCATTGCCAGTGATACGATTGATATGATTGAACAAATTACAAAGTCGATGACACAATCTGAAGTCGACAACGTGTCTTTGAGGATTAAGACAACAACATCGAACAATAGAAAATACGATAATGCTTCTCGTGAACGCTTTTCCAAAAACGAGCTCAGGTTAGATGATAGGGCATCACACCAAAATGAGGCTTCATCCATAGAAATTGAAACAACAAGAAACATGACAATGACTTTGATTGTTGAGAAAGTAAGCAAACATATCGTGAATCAACCAAGTCACTCTAGGACTCCTTGAAAAAGTCTTGAATTTTGCCATTTCCCTTCGCACCTACCCAAAGAAGACATTTTGTGCAGCATTGAGTATGGGATTAAAGATTTACCAAATAACATTAAATAAAATGTTAGACAGGGTTGCTCCATCACCTTCAAGAAAGACTAACCTCGCAGAAGCAACATTTCCAAAGAAGAATACCTGGGTCTCAAGACCCTAAACCAAAACCCTAATATTGTGGTCTTGAAAGCTGAAAAAGGTGGGGATACTGTTATAATGAACACAAATGATTATAATGAGAAAATGTTGGATCACTTGACCAATAGTGGTTGTTACATTAAATTAAAGAAGAATCCCACAAGAAGGATCTCTAGGAATGTTAATAACTTGATAAAATCTAGCAAAGAACACGACATTAAAAATCTCATTGAAACAAATCCCTACACCCCTAGGGTTTACAGAGCCCCTAAAATTCATAAAGGAGGTATCCCCATAAGACCCATTGTCAACACCATTGGAGGTCCTACTTACCATCTCATGAAATATCTTGCTAAGAAACTCAACCCCATGGTAGGGAACACCAGTTCCTTTGTCAAAGATTCCAATCACTTCATCAATGAGATCAAACAAATAAGGCTAGACAAGCATGACATCTTGCTTATTTTTTATGTAAATCTCTCTATACTAACATTCCCATATATGAAGCCATGGAAGTCGTCCATAAAATCACTTATGGACACAGCTAAATTGGTTGAAATCTATCTAAAATCAGCCTTTTCCAGTTTTAAAGATGACATATATGAACAGACTTGCGGTGTAGCTATGGGATCACCTTTGTCTCCCTTCATTGCCAATATGTTCATGGAAGACTTTGAAGCTAGAGAGATTTATTCCTCCACATTAAAACCCAAACTTTGGAAAATATTTGTTGATGACACTTACATCATTTGGCCCCATGGAAAAGAAAATCTAGGCATTTTCCTGAAGCACCTTAATAGTCAATCAGATTCTATCAAGTTTACAATGGAAGTGGAAGAGAATGGAAGTCTGCGCTTTCTTGACATCCTAATAAAAATAAACCAAGATGGCTTCATATCTCACTATGTCTATCGTAAGAAGACCCACACAAAACATTACCTTCATGCCAGCTCTCACCATCATCCTACTTAGAAACTTGGGGTTCTCAACACGCTAGTAACCAGGGTTGTTCGCATTTCAGATCATGATCATTTTGAACAAGAGAAGAACCTTCTCATGGATGTTTTTGAAAAGAACGGATTTAGATGACACCAAGGAATCAAAGCTTTCAAGAAGGTAGAGAATTCTAAAAACAAAAAAACAAGGGATGATTATGTGGATAAGGTCCACCTCCCTTACATATTGGGCACCACTGACAAAATTGTGCATATTCTAAAGAAGAACAATATAAGAACCACCTTCAAGCCTATGAACACCATTAGCAGCTGCATAAAATCAGTAAAAGATCCGATTGATCCAAAATTCCACAAAGGGGTTTATTTGGTTCCTTATTCTTGTGGCAGAACCTACATTGATGAGACTGGTTGATCAATCTTAACTAGGATTCAAGAGCATGTCGCTGACATTAAACATAATAGTTCCAAGACCTCAACTTTGGCCGAGCACTCTAGTAAAACCAATCATCACATTTGTACTGAAAACTCGTGTGTGGTGGCCAAGATTGATCATTATCACCATAGAAAGTTTAGAGAAGCTATCGAAATAGGAAAACACTTTAACAACCTTAACCATGATGATGGTTGGAAATAAGCAATAATTAGATTCCCACTATAACCTCTGATTCCACATTCTCTTAGTTGCTCCCTTCCCTCTTATCAATAAATTTGGCCTTTCAAGGTCTTCCTTATAGTGTTCCAACCCTAAAATTTATTAAAATATTTTTAATAATAAAAAAAAATCACAAATAATATTAAATATTTTTAAGAAAAAAGCATAAACAATTTATATAATTTCAATCTAATTTAATTTAATTTAATTTTAAAAATTGTAGCTAAAACTTTTAATTCAATTTAACTTCAATCATTATATTCAATTTGAATTCTTAAACTTTATAGATTAATTAATAACAATTAATAATGAAATAATTAGAGTTTATATACATTAATACTTTAGAGAACCAAACATTAAATTCAATTTCAATTTCAATCTTAAAATTAAATTAATCAAGAAATAATTAGTTTAATTTATAATCATTAACAAACATTATGTATTAATTATCATTTCTTTTCTTTTCTTTTTAATCATTCATTCTAAAACTAAAAATAATTTAAACATCCTGTTAAATATAATTGTCAAATAAATCAAATTTATTAACAATTAATTTATGCATTAGAGTGCATAATTTTTTTTTAATTATTAATAGTCTTTAAAAGAAAAAACAAGATATTAAAATTAAAACTATAGCTAAAATCATTATGAAAATTAAATAGAATTAAAACTAAATCTGAAATTAAATCAACATTAATCGATTCACTATCAAAAATTTGTCGACTGCCATTTATTCCCACCCCAACCCTCACCTTCATTTATTAACACTATTGAGCTCTGACTTTTTCACTCATGGATCTATCTTGATGATGAACCACAGAGGATGGTTCGAAACGTAGATTCCAAAAATATGTATGCGATGACTCCGGAAGATAACACCACATTTTTTTAGCGTTTGATCGAGCTGCTTGAGGGCTAAGAGATAGCGCGATCTAGCATTAAAAAAAACCCTCGATCAATCTCTTTTGTAACATGAGGTAACTGTTGACGGTGCTGGACTCGCCAACATTCATGGGATCACCTTGGTATGAAGTCCCAACTAGACCTCACACCATTTGGTGTGAGAGTCCCATCAGGTATGATGGCCCGGTTGCCATTATCTTAAATATTTGCCTCAACTCTTGCTTGTCAGCACAAGAGAGTGGTTTGCTTTGTCTTGCGAGAAGTGAGTTTCACATGCTTGGTGATTGTAAGTGTCTCTTGTGTCAATGGTTCTTTCACCGTAGAGGGAGAGGGTGAGAGTGAGTCCCAAGTCGGTTGGGAGAAGTCCCAACTCTGCTAGGAACACACAACACAACAAAATGTGCACAGCTTCCGGCGGAATAGTCCACATGGATGCGATAGTCACAACACACAAGGGAAGATAACACGTATAACACTCAATGGCTTAATCCACACGAGTAAAACTATTGTTATAGCAAGTTTTATGTGAAAGGTTTGTCTGATGTCTGGGAGAGTAGACTACACGGGCGAGACAAAGTTAACAGCATATACAACACATTTTCATTAACATATGTGTATTACAAGAAGTGAATTAGTTCAAGTGTTAAAAACAGGATGAAGCAACATGCATTACAAGTATTAAAGATTAGTCTTACAACAGTCACAATACATGTGTGAAAACATGTTGGCCTGTTAGCATGCTTCTGAATTAAGCAAAAGTTCCAAGACATATCGTTACACCATACATCACTAACCCTGCGTGCAGAGTGTTGGAACCACTGCTTACTCCTCAATGAAAAGATTACAGACTCTCAAGTCTATGTGGGAGGAGCTGAGGTGAAAAAGTCCTTTGCATGTACAAATGAGGGGGTATTTATAGCCAAGGGTGAAACTGACCCTTGTGGATGTTCAACTACACTCATGACTTTTTGACTTCCATGACTTTTCGACTTTACATGACTCTTCGTACAACAAGTGGTCTCTTGGACTTCCAAATTACATTACATTAATGGATAGTGCGGCCCACAGTAGAGATGTGGACAACATGACTCATGAAATGATTCGACATGACAATGCTGGTACATTCGTGTTGTTGCTGGTGTGCATGTCGAGCTGTAGTGTTATTGGGTGATGGATGTCCTCATGGTGTGTCACAGCTTCACCTTCGCATGGAAAAGTGTGCGGAGTCTTCGATGGTCATTGGTTCTCTTGATGTTGCATTCACACATTCCTCCATGGTTTTATTTTGGTAAGCTTGACAGGTTCGTCTGTTCGCTAAAGGTGCATGTTCGTTCGTCCGTCCATTCGTGAACACATCTTGCATGTTTGCTCGTCCATCCATCCGTGAACACATCTTCGCATAATCATTCATTCACGATCACATCTCTTTGCATGCATCATCTATTCATCCATTGGTGAACCTATCCTTCTGCATGTGCTCCCTTTGTTCATCCCATCCGTCACCGCACCATGTTTGTTTGTGTACCTGTTTCTCTAGTCACTCATGACGAGATGACATCTAATCCATAAACCTCTTAGTCTACCATGATGCATGATCATTTCAAATGCAGGTGACCAGGAGAGGTCACAAGGTTTCAAGGTGTGATGGAGACTTCGGGCACTGTTGATGAAAACTGCGCAGGGGTCATTGGATGATGAAGATGGGAAATCCCGATCGACAGTGACTGTCTGCGGGATCTGGCTCAACTGGAGGATAAAACTGCGTAATTTTTTAGAGGAACAGTCCAAGCTGCAGAAAGGCTGGGTAGGAAAAATCTGCGCAATTTCTGGAACAAGCAGGTAGTGGGAGCTTGGCACCAAAAAATGCACAATTCCTTACGAGAACTGGCAGTCAGCGGCTGGGTCACTGGCAGCAAAATCTGTGCAATTTCTAGAACGAGTGGGCAGCAGGAGCTTGACAACCAAAACCGCACAATTCCTTATGGGAACTAGTAGTTAACATCTAGGTCACTCGAAGCAAAAACTGTGCAATTCCTGGGGGGGAATTGGTAGTCATCTGTCAAGAACTTGGCAGCAAAAACTGCAATTCCTAGAGGGAACTGGCAGTCAGCTACTGGAGCTTGGCAACAAAAGCTGCCCAATTCCTGGAGGGAACTGTCAGTCGGCTGTCGGGAGATGCTGGCGGGAAAAATTGCACTGATGTCAGGAGGCTAGCCGGCTAGTCACCTCTGCGCAGTTTCTGAGCTGAGCAAACTGCTGGGTAGTAGAGGATTTGCTCATGAAAACTACACAATTTTCTGGGTGAGCAAGCGGTCGACTATCGGGAGGGTTGGCTAGAAAAACTGTGTAAATTTTTGAGGGAGACAGGGACGGGCACTGGGTGTCTGTCTGGCCTATCTGCGCAATTTTCTCAGTCAGCGGAGCGGGAAAGGTATGTAACCTCTGTGAAATTTTTTAGGGGAGTCAGTCCCGGGGTGGCTATTGGGTCAAACTCTCTGGTTGACTAGCATGAAGGTTGATTGATTTGCTTGCAGACAACGCAACTTGAAATGCTTTCTTGGTGCTTCTCCGCTATTCTGGGTGACAGTTAATCGAGTCGATGGTGGGGTGATGGCCCGGCAGTCAGAGGGGAATCCAGTCATCAGAACTTCAACAAAGTGGCTAAGTGTGTGAACAAGCGAAATATGCATATGTGATCTTGCAAACACACACTTACATGACTTGACATCGAGACGACTCAAACCATTCAGACACACATGCTCAACATGACTGACAGACGATATAAGCAACAAGGGTGATACTTATGATTGATCGTTGGTCGACCGTCATGACGCTTGCGCGATAATGAATGTGACTCTGTATGTGAGTGCGACAAATGTTTTCATAGCAAACGCAACAAGTACACATGAAGTGAAGGCTTTGAGTATAACCAGAACATGGTCACAAGCATGACTTTGACATCAACATGCAAAAAATTGGGTGAAATGATCAAGCAAGGTGGGTGTGAAGAATCACACGAGCTCACGGAGTGATCCCAAGTGTGTGCAGTCATCAAGTGAAACTCTCAAGGGAGGCTCCGAAATTGGGTGCAGGCCAAAATTTTGGAGTGTGGTTGTAGCCGCTACAACACTTGCCGACACACTGGTAGAACTTCAACTTCTCTGTTTTGGTTCATTGATAACATAGGGCCTTGGTCTTTCGAGGAATATTGAATCGTTGTGCGGGTTACTCCAGCTTCCCCACTTACCTCATGGACATACATGGTTCACCGTTTTCCAACTTAATCAAACAAAATCAAAAGTTCAACTTAATCACAGTGTTTCAAATTCGGGAATGGTAGTTTAGCTCATGAGTTGAAGATTTTTAGAGTATAAGTTTTCATCTCTGGTGTTGCTCCACTGCCAGCAGGCCTCGACAGTACCCCGACAAAGTCACGCAGGAACACACACATTGCTCCACTGCCAGCGAACTTGGTTAGTACCCTGGTGGATTTGCATGCTTCACTTCTCTATGCAGGAAGCCTTTCTCTTCTTTCACCTTTGTATTTTTCAAGAGGACTCTGCATATGCACTTATTTATTTCTGGGACAGAAGAGGGATCCTAACTTATTGAGAGCAAAAGAGATTTTTCCTTTAGAGAAGCATGTAGGACCTTTGACATAGGTTTGCTTGTTTAGATTTTCCCCTTCTCTGTTTCTACTAGTTGGATGAGTTTTAACACACAGAGCAGAAGGTTGAGTGCAGGCATGGAGCTTCCCAATGTGGACACAGGTTCATGGTTGGACCAAAAATTCCCTCACAGACGGCTCGTATTTTCTGTCAAGACTTCATCGGCCGAAGGTTATAACTAATCATAGAGAAGACAGACACAAGACTGGCCAAGTGTTGCAGTGTCACAAGCTTCTTCAAATCTTAGCCACATACTCTATTCAAAATCCAAAACACAGCAGTTGGAAGCACTTCCCGTCAAATGATTGCAACCAGTACGTGTGTGGGCCAAGCTTCTACTAGACTATGTACATATTTCCCATCAATGTATCATGGACTGAAGGCAACATTAAGTTCTTACATAAGAGGCAGGACGACAGATAACCAAGTATTGATAGTTGTACAAGTCCTCATGTACTTCACCTAGCTTTTTTTAAGAGTTACACACAGTCCATGCGAAACTAACCTACGGACACAAACAAGCAAACAAACCAAAAAGAAAAGCAAGAAGCGGAAGCAAATGCATATGCAAAGCGAGTAGGCAAACAAATAAGAAAGCAAGCAAACACACAAAGAAAGAAGCAATCATGCATGCAAGAAAACAACTCAAAGAAAATACTACTCCTACTCCTAAGCTAACAGTGCATGGGTCATCTCATGTGAAGTGATACTTACAATGCAGCCACCGAAGCATTGGTCGACCCATGTTGGTAAAGGCATGGTTTGCGATCATCGTAGTTGTGAAAACTAGCAAGCATGAAAGATATAACGATGAAGACGTACACACTTCGAGCTTACAAGCATCCACAGAACAAAAATGAGTGAAATCACATGTCATGCACTCTGTGGACTTTCCATAGTGTTGTGCTACATTACGTATAGATGTTGAGTGTATGAATTCTCTTGACTGTGACATGCAAGAAAACATGAGAAAGGTAGACCACTTATGTTGTGCAAGTGTTCTTGCTATGTAAGATTCCTCCAATGCATGAGTGATTGGGACATGTAGTTCAAATGGAGGAAGTGAAATCTGAGTGTTAGATTGATCTTGAATGCAAAGTAGAGAGTGATGAGGAGCCTTGCATGTTTCAACAATTTCCTAATCAGAAGCGAAACCAACCTCAGGACAGCGTCAACCTGACATAACCATCAGCTCGGGCTAAAGTGCCTCAACGATCTGCGGGGTTTCGACTTCGTCAATAAATAGATCACCATAGACTAGTGCCTTAGACAGATTAACAATGATTGAATCAACATGGTGATCAGATGAAGAAGTAGAGAGATCACAACAACCAAGATCAAAAAATTTAGGATGTTTGTCGGCATCCTCATGATTTGATGAATCAGGTAGAGGGGTAGATGAGAAGCAAGGATGTTCATGTCTTGTGTTTTCAGGAATGAAATATGACAGATTGGATGTATTTCTGGAGGAAGATGTGTTCTCTCCGCAATGTAATGACACACTGACATCCAACGTGTCCTATGAACGATCAGAAGTAAAAACATATGGAAATGAGTTTTCACAGGGGAAATCAACAGTAGCAGAATCACAAGGGATGTCAGGATAGAGCAGGTGAGGCGTGGATGGAAGGGAGTCATCCTTCACCGCGAGTTCTTCTTATATTCTCACACACACTCATCATGAATGATGGTGCAAGTTGGATGCATAACACCAACTCTGTTGATAACTTGATCCTTGTTCACAACAGGTGAGGAGTCCGGAATGGAAGAACAAAAGACAGTACAATCCAAAGGATCAACAGAACACGGCGATGGAGGTTGAGGGAACGAATTCATGTGACAACCAATAGGCTTGCAAGCCAAATCTGTGCAGATATCAAGCGCACGTGGGCTGGGAAGATGTGACAATGCAACATATGCGTGTGCATGTTCTTCCACATCACTCTGCGGTGGTAGAGCTATTAGATGAAGTGAAGGCGGACAGTCACTTGTGACAGCAACTGTGCCTGTCTATGATTGTGCAACTCCATCACTGAGGTATGTTAAGCAGGATTCGAATGATTTCAAGAATTACGTATTTTCGGATATGTAAAGAAGATACTTAAGTCTTCCATCAAGAAATTCCCAGTCAATTTCATCTTCGGGAAATCGGTATGCAAGATTACAAAAGCATGTGTAAAATTGTTCAACGGATTCATTGGGTGCTTTTTGTAATTTAAGAATTTCTTTATCGAGCGCTTTACGGTTAAAGTGATTGAAAGCACGGTCAATCTTTGTGACTAGATGAGCAAGAGAATGAATATATTTTTCAGGCAGTGTGGCACACCAGTGCATTGGGTGCCCTCAAAGCGTGTAGACGAACAACGCGCAGCTCATGTACTCTTCAAAGATTCCATGTCTTTCACATGAGCCGATAACACCTATTGCATGCCTAACTAAGGCTAGATAGCCTCCACCATCATATGTTTTATGTGAAAATTTATCTAAGAGCTTCTCCAAGATAATGAAGTCATTTCCATAAGACATACACTCCAGAAGAGAAACTCTATAGTTAGTCATGATGGATATGCAAAGATTCAAAACAGATGTGAGGACTCAACTTGTCATTTGGCCCTCCTTCTAGCGCCAAAAATGTTGATGGTGTTCGACCCGCCAACATTCAAGGGATCACCCTGGTATGAAGTCCCAGCTAGATCTCACACCGTTTGGTGTGGGAGTCCCATATGATACGATGGCCCAGTTTCCATTATCTTAAAGATTTGCCTCAACTCTTACTTGTCAGCATAGGAGAGTGGTCAGCTTTGTCTTTCAAGAAGTGAGTTTCGTGTGCCTACTGATTGTAAGTGTCTCTTGTGTCAATGGTTCTTTCGTCGTAGAGGGAGAGGGTGGGAGTGAGTTCCAAGTCAGTTGGGAGAAGTCCCAAATCTGCTAGGAACACACAACACAATAGGACGTGCACAACTTCTGATGGAACAATCCACACGAATGCGCAGTCACAGCACACAAGGGAATACAACAAATATAACACTCAATGGATTAGTCCACGCAAGTACAACAATTGTTATAGCAAGTTTTATGTGAAAGGTTTGTCTGATGTCTGGGAGAGTAGTCTTCATGGGATAGATAGCGTTAATAGCATATACAACACATTTTCATTAGCATATGTGTATTACAACAAGTGAATTAGTTCAAGTGTTAAACATTGGTTGAAGCAACATGCATTACAAGTGCCAAAGATTAGTCTTACAACAGTTACAATACATGTGTGAAAACGTGTTGGCTTCTTAGCATGCTTCTGAATTAAGGGAAAGTTCCAAGACACATCGTTACACCATACATCACTAACCCCGCGTTTAGAGTGTTGGAGCCACTACTTACTCCTCAAAGAAAAGATTACAAACTCTCAAGGCTATGTGGGAGGAGCTGAGGTGAAAAAGTCCTTTGCATATACAAATGAGGAAGTATTTATAGCCAAGGGTGAAACTAAATCTTGTGGTTGTTCAACTACCCTCATGATTGTTTGACTTCCATGAATTTTCGACTTTACATGACTCTTTGTACAACAAGTGGGTCTCTTGGACTTCCACGTTACATTACATTGATTGACAGTATGGCCCACAGTAGAGATGTGGATGACATGACAATGTTGGTACGTTTGTGTTGCTATTGGTGTGCATGTCGAGCTGCAGTGCTGCTGGGTGATGGATCTCCTCATGGTGTGTCACAGCGTCACCTCCGTATGGAAAAGTGTGCAGAGTCTTCGATGGTCATTGGTTCGCTTGATGTTACATTCACACATTTCTCCTTGCTTGTATGTTGGTAAGCTTGATAGGTTCGTCCGTTCGCAAAAGGTGCATGTTTGTCCGTCCGTCTATTCCTGAACACATATTTCATGTTTGCTCATTCGTCCGTCCACGAACACATCTTTGCATGACCATCCATTCGAGAGCACATCCCTTTGCATGCATAGTTTGTTCGTCCGTTGGTGAACCTGTCCTTCTGCATGTTCTCCCTTTGTTCATCCCATCCGTCATCGCACTATGTTTGTTTGTGTACCTGTGTCTTCATTCACGAGATGACATCAAATCCATAAACCTCCTAATCTACCATGATGCATGATCATTTCAGATGCAGGTTACTGGGAGAGGTGACAAGGTTGCGAGGTGGAATGGAGGCTCCGGGCACTGCTGATGAAAACTGTGCAGGGGTCACTAGGTGATGAAGAAGGTCAATCTGGATCGACAATGACTTTGCACGGGGTGTGGCTCAGCTGGAGGACAAAAATGCACAATTTTTTAGAGGAACAATTCGGGTTGTGGAAAGGTTGGGCAACAAAAATCTACACAATTTCTAGAACGAGTTGGCAGCTGGAGCTTGGCAGCAAAAACTACGTAATTCCTTAGGGGAACTGGCAGTTAGATGTTGGGTCACTGACATTAAAAACTATGCAATTGCTGAGGGGACCTGGCAGTGAGCTACTGGGTCACTAGAATTAAAAACAGAGGAATTCCTGAGGGGAACTGGTGGTCAACTGCCGGGAGCTTGGAAGCAAATATTGTGTAATTCTTGGAGGGAACTAGCAATCAGTTGTTGGATCTTGGCAACAAAAACTATGCAATTCCTGGAGGGAACTGTTAGTCGATTGTCAGGAGATGCTGGCGGGAAAAACTACACTGATGTCGGGACGCTGGCCTGCTAGTCACCTCTGCACAATTTCTGAGCAGAGCAGACTGCTCGGCAGTATAGGACTTGCTCATGAAAACTACACAGTTTTTATGGTGAGTAGTCGGTTGACTGTCGGGAGGGATGGCCAGAAAAGCTGCACAATTTTCTGAGGGAGACAAGGACAGGAACTAGGTTTCTGTTCGGCCTGTCTGAGTAATTTTCTCAGTCAGCGAAGTGGGCAAGGTCTATAGCCTCTGCACAATTTTTGAGGGGAGTCAGTCCTGGGGTGGCTGTTGGGTAAAACTCTCTGGTTGACCAACATGAAGGTTGATTGATTTGCTTATGGAAAACGCAGCTTGAAATGGCTTGCTTGGTGCTTCCGCGTTGTTCTGCGTGACAGTCGATCGAGTCGATGGCAGGGTGATGGTCCGGCTGTCAGAGGGAAATTCGGTCGTTAGAACTTCAACAAAGTGACTAAGTGTGTGAACAAGCGAAAGATGCATACATGATCTTGCAAACACACACTTACATAACTTGACATCGAGACAACTCAAATCATCCAGACACACATGCACAACATGACTGACCGATGGTATAAGTGAAAAAAGCGACACTTGTGATTGATCGTTGGTCGATCGTGATGATGCTTGCGTGGCAGTGAATGTGAATCTGTGTGTGAGTGCGACAGATGTTTTCATAAAGAACACAATAAGTACACACGAAGCGAAGACTTTAAGTATAACCAGAACATGGTCGCAAGCATGACTTTGACATCAACATGCAAAAACTTGGGTGAAATGATCAAGTAAGGTGGGTACAAAGAATCACACGAGCTCACGGAGTGATCCCAAGTGTGTGCAGTCATCAAGTGAAACTCTCAAGGGAGGCTCTAAAATTGGGTGTATCCAAAATTTTGGAGGGTGGTTGTAGCTGCCAATAGTAACATAAGAATTTGATTGAGCTAAGGGCTCGATAGATCCTTAGAGCTTGATCGAGCTAAGGGATCGATATATCCTTAGAGGTCGATCGAGCAATAGGCTCAATCGAGCCTCTATTTCTCATTAAAAACTTGTTTGGGGTTTGCGCAAGCCATTTTGCATAGGCCATGACATAAAAGGATCTCGACCGAGAGTTTGGGAGCCCAAGATGGAGGAGCTCGATCCAGCTACCTAACGACCCCACGAACATCCCAGAGGCTCATACTAACCACCATCTAGAGGCCAAGGTATGTTTCCTATCATTGTTTGTCTATTTTATTTAATTTTTCTTGCAAAAAAAATAAATAAATTAATTTGAAATGAAAACCAACCACACAAAAACTACAAAAAACAACCAAGAAAACATTTGAAAAACAAAAAAAACCATGAAGAAAACCCTTGAAAACCACAAAAAACTATAATTTAGGTTTTTAATATTTTTTTCATTTCATTGTATAAGTTTTCAATAATTGCAATTGTAGCATGTTTATGATAAGAATAAAAAACACTGATTTTGAATGGTAAAAACTTCATTTTCTAATTATTTTAAGTTTTGAAGTTTTTTTAGGAATTTAGTGAAACAATTTTTAAAAATATTTTGATTTTTTGTTGTTTAAAATGCATTTTAAATTTCGAACAAATTTGACCAAAAATATGCCCAAAAAAGCTCCAAAACATAAAACAACCAAACTATAACGAATAAATAAATAAATTATGAATTTAATATTGACATAATGAATATGGTTGCTCATGGTGAATCTCTATTTATCAAATAAGAATTTTATTTCATTTTTATTTTAAATTAATATTAATTTATATTTTTAATATTTTTTAATAATAAATATTAATAATTTGTTTTAAAAAATTAATTACTTAAATAAAATATTAACTAAGTTAAAAAATATAAAACAATACATTTTGTTATATATATATAATATATATAGATATAGTATATATATATATAGAGATATATATATAATGTTACTCTCACACACACAAACATTTATAAAACATAGTTCTATAACCATCTAACATAATGTGCTCTTCATAAAAACATAAAATGGATGATGCTCAACAACTTTTTAAGGCTCCAGATTAGCTATAAACTGTAATTTTCCTTAAAATTTCCATTATGAGAATTATTTTAATCTAATGATATGACAACTATTTTTCTTAGTTCCCACCCTTACTAAATTTATTAGTTGAATAATGATTTTGTAACTTACACTTCATATATTAACAATATATTTTATTTAATTAAACCCTACATCAAAATAATCCGATGTGACTTAGGTATGACCAGTAGAATAACTAATCATGTGAATTATAATTAATTATGGTGGACACTAATAAGACACTTGGAATTTAACAATTCCAAAGCAAAAATTGTCATCTAAAGCTTAGTTAGAACTATCTAACTATATATAACATACCAGTGTTATGTTAACTACATATAACTATAATAACATAACTATTAGCACAACCACATTAGAAAATGTGGTTAATATATGTCGAAGGCATATAATTATGATGATTATTATTAATTAATATTACTACTACTATTAATTCATATTATTATTATTATAATCTAATTTAAATTTTAATAGCATTATTAATTAATAAATATTAATAACAATTAATTCATTCATTTTTATACCCTAGGAATATGAACCCTTAGATTAATAAACCCAAGGGATCAATATTATAAATACAAGTGATTAATACTAAAAACCCAAGGGATTATAAACCCAAGGAATTAATATTATAAACTCAAGGTATATAAACCCTAAGATAAAGCCAAATGATAAGGTATATAAAACCTAATATTTAAACCCAATGGATTGATATTAAACCCTAGGATAAATATTATGAACCCCGTGAATAATATCGTAACCTAAGAATATGAACCCTTAGATTAATAAACCCAAGGGATTGATATTATAAACCCAAGGGATTAATACTAAAACCTTGAGGGATTTTAAACCCAAGGGAATAATATTAAACCCAAGGGATTAATATTATAAACCCAAGGTATATAAACCCTGAGATAAATATTATAAACCCTAAAATGAACATGGTTGACCATGTTTGACCATGGTTGATTTTCATATTGAAAAAATCTTTGTAGCAATGTGATGTTGGACCATCATAGACCATGGTTGTCACAATGTGACATTGGACCATGAGACAATCTTTGTCACAATGTGACCATGGTTATTGACCATAGTTGACCATGATTGATTTTCATATTGAGACAATATTTTTCACAATGTGACATTGGACCATGGTTGACCATAAACCGAAGGGATTGATATAAACCCAAGGGATTGATATTATAAACCCAAGGGAAAAATATTAAAGCCAATGGATTAATATTATAAATCCAAAATATGTAAACCCTAAGATAGATATTATTAACCCTAAAAGAAACATGATTGACCACAATTGACCATGGTTGATTTTCATATTAACATAATCTTTGTCACAATGCGACATTGGACTATGGTCGACGATGATTGATTTTCATATTGAGACAATCCCAATTAATAAACCTAAGGGATTATTAATATTGATTTTTATTAATGTGGGGTTGACAATCATTGATTTTCATATAGAGACAATCTTTCTCACAAAAATGCGTTGGACCATGGTTGACCATGATTAACCACGGTTGATCATGGTTGATTTTCATTTTGAGATAATCTTTGTCACAGTGTGACGTTGGGTCGTGGTTGACCACAATTGACCATGGTTGGCGATAGTTGACAATGGTTGTCCATGGTTGATTTTCATATTGAGACAATCTTTGTCACAATGTGATGTTGGACCATGGTTGACCATGATTATAAACCCAGGGGATTTATATTAAACCCAAGTATTAATATTATAAACCTTGTGAATAATATTATACCTTGGAAATATGAAACCTTAGATTAATAAACCTAAGGGATCGATATTATAAGCCCAAGAGAATAATAAACCCAAGGGACTAATATTAAAAACCCAAAGGATTATAAATTCAAGGGAATAATATTAAACTCAAGGAATTAATATTATAAACCCAAGGGATATAAACCCTAAGATAAATATTATAAACCCTAAAATAAACATGGTTGACCATGGTTTACCATGGTTGATTTTTATAATGACACAATCTTTGTAACAATGCAAAGTTGGACCATCGCTAGCCATTGTTGATCGTGGTTGTCACAATGTAACATTGGACCATGAAACAATCTTTGTCATAATTTGACCGTGGTTTATTTTCATATTGACACAATCTTTGTCATAATGCGACATTGGACCATGATTGACCATGATTGACCATGATTGATTTTCATATTCAGACAATTTTTGTGAAAATGTGATGTTGGACCATGGATGATTTCCATATTGAGACAATCTTGTTGCAATTATGATGCATGTGTTGTCCTTGATGACAACTCACTTGTAACAGAACAAGTATATGATAACTCGATGAATCCACGGGTCAGTTTAGAGGTGACAGAATGATGGAACAGATACCATAATGATGGGTCAAAGGTTTACAGATCAGAATCAGAAGTTTGATACTGGGAGATTGTTGGCATTATGAATTAGGTGTTTTCCTTGATGAAAACCTACCTGATGAGTTGTTCTTGATGACAACCCATTTTATGAATGGAATCCTACTTGATAAGTTGTCTCTTGATGAAAATCTACTTGTTAAAGGTATAAACATGATGTGTTTACAGATGTGACAGAATGCATGGCAGTTAAGAGGAATTAGTTCCGAGGAATGATAAAGTTGGAAGTTCAAGAACTATACGCGGGTTCATCAAGGCCAAGTCACGTATACACACAAGTTTGGTAAAGCAAAGTAGCATATGATTTTTGTACCATGGTATTCTAAATACCAAGGGTCCTTACCATGGTATTGGCCCATAGTAATGAGCACGACAATAGATATTGATCCCGTCAAAGATTACCACTGGCACTAGTGTAGTTTTGACCTGTTTTATTGGATAAGGCCTAAAGTGTATAAAGAGGTCAAGGTCAAAGTGCTAGGTGTGCAAGTAAAATATTTTTTGATGAATACTTCAATCTGATGTATATTTTCATTGTAAGGGCCATAATTGTCACATAGATCTGAAATAATTATGCACCAATGAAGACAATGATGGATAAGGATCATGAGACCTGAAATGACTTTTCATTGTATGATATGCTCATGGATTGACTAGATCTAGGTACTGACACATATATTTATCTATGAATATTATAATCTGGGTCTTTTTGAAGTTCTGAAGAGCTGTGCAATTTTAAGTCAAAATTTGCAGATCTATATGTTGGTTGGTCTCAAGAAAAGTGTGTATACACGCATGTTCGCTTATTCAAAGTCGTGTATATAAAGTAAGGGTTTATTTTCATAAATGACTGATCAACCTAATCAGTGTTGTTGTTTCTCTATTGTTTGTCAATGATGTCCTCATGTTGATCTGGGTTGAGTGATAATGTCTAAAGTAGAACTAATTGAATGATGAATTTGAATTTGTTTACATGTTGATTTGGTTAAAAATATTATTGATGTTGCTGACTATATGAGGTTTCTGTAAGTTAACATAATATTTCAAAGTATCTCTGGTCAACTCTATGTCTGATTCAAAATTACAAGTTTTTTGTTTTCAGTAAACTAAAATATGTAGGCAAGCTTCTCTACAGAAAAGTGTGTATACACGCGGGTTGCCTTAAGTGAAGTACCACATACATCTTGGCATTTGAATGATCAGGGTTGAATTTGATTCTATGTGTTGATGCAGTATTCTGAGTTCAGTTTTGTGTACTGGTTACAGTGATCTGAATGTTCCAATTGGTTGAGTTTTGATTAAGTATTAGTTGATTGGGTTTCAACGATTGGTTGATACAGTTGTGTCAGAGATTGATGATTGTATTGAGCCTAAGCGTTGATATTGGATCCAATGTGAAAATTTATGAAAAGTGGTCCATGAATGTTGCTAAGGGTTGGAGCCTTCAGTGAGGAAGTCAAAGCTTCCTGCTAGTAGTAGCTGGTGATCATTTCAGGGGGTTGGATAATGAGTGAAGGTTGTATCCTTCAGTAGGTGGGTGCCTGCGTACTGGTATGAGTCTACACCAATACAAGAATGTAAGAAGTTTTGATATTAATAAGTTTTGAAGATTGAGACAAAAATAACGGTGGTTTTCTCCCACATTCGGTTTCCACCTTAAATCCTGGTGTTCATGTGTGTTACTTATGTGTGATACTTTATTATGTTCTTACTGCACCTGGTTACTGCTTATCAAATGCCTGATAAATCTATTACCTGTTGGTTCAAGTTTAACAGATAAAGAATTAGTTGTTTTACAAGTTTATTGAGAATACGCTAGTTTCTTTTACAATAGTCACATATATACGCTAGTAGGGTTCGTTCAAGTCAGTATACATTTCAAAAAAGAAAAATTATGAGTTTCTAAAATAAAGATTCAACCCCCCTCTCAGTCTTTTTCCCAACAATTGATATCAGATCGGGTCCTTCAAAAGAAGCTTGATAGCTTGAAGGAAGATCTCCCAAGATGAGAAATCAAGACGTAATGACATCTATCGAACCACCACTCTTCAAAAAAAATAATTTTATATATTGGAAGACAAGAACCAGATCATATATTCAGTCTCTTGGAGCAGATATTTTGGCACTTGTGGAAGGCAGTTACCAATATTCAACTGCATTTCCCATAGATGCAACAGAAAAGGAGACATATGAAACCAATGCGAAATATATCAATGCATTATTGGGAAGTCCGTCAGAATCAAAATTTGTCAAAGTTATGCAGCTTAACACATCAAAAGAAATATGGGACAAAATCATTCAAAGCTATGAAGGTGATACCAAGGTAAAAATTTCTAAACTCGAAAATCTCAGAATTCAATATGAAACTCTTAGAATGCATAATGATGAAAGTATTGCTAGTTTCTTTCTATGTATAGATGAGATTGTAAATCGTATGAAAAATCTAGGTGAAGAAATAAAGGACACTACTTTGGTAGAGAAAATCTTAGGATCTCTAACTCCTAAATTCGAGTCAAAAGTGTCTACCATTGAAGAGAAGAAAGATATGTAGACTCTTATTGTTGTTCAACTTCATGGGATCCTAGTTGCTTTTGAAATGAGGAAAGGAGGACCCTTAGAAGTCAGAGAAGCCACATTTAAAGCATTTGCAAAAAAGGAAAATAAAAGGAAGAACGTAAGGAATCAGGATACATATCAGAAAAAGATGAGGTGAACTTTGTAAAGAAACTTCAACAGGGCACTGGAAGATTCAGATGTAAGCTTCCCTTCAAATGTTTTACTTGTGGTAGAGTTGGTCATTATGTTGCTAAATGTCCTCATAAAGAAAAACATGACAAAGGGAAGGATACTGCAAAAGGTAATAGGAGTCAGTTTGACAGTAGAAGAAGTTATTATACTCGTGAAGATAGTGATGGCTTGTCAAATAGTGAATAAGGTGAATCTGATCAAGATCTTAAATTACTCATGGCTTTTGAAAAAAATACTAGTGAGTCTAATGATAAATTTGTGGATTCTTTAGAGGAAAAATATTTCTTTGAAGAAATTACTCGACTCAAAATTTGCTTGGAAGAAAATAAAGTAGCCATAGATATTTTTAAGCATCAACCCATAGAAAAGGAAAAGCATAATGAGAATTTATAATGTGAAGTAGTAAGTCTAAGAAAGGAACTTGAGAAAATAAAAAATATGAATCTTAGATTTGTTAAAGGATTTGAAACATTAGATGAAATTATCAAGGTACAACGCTCTCCTCTTATGAAGACAGGTCTTGGATACGCTATAGAAACATCTCAAACAGAAAATTCTTCAGCCACCATCAAAAGCTATCTAAATGCAGCAAAAACCAGTTAGCAAAGTTTCAGTCCTCATCAAAAGAAAAAAGGCATTCCACAGGTATATCATGTTCACTCCAATCCAAGGATGAACAACAATAGAAGCACCCGTCAAAAGGTAAACAACACCAAAAGATTCTATGATCACATAAATTTCTTCTTTAATGGACAATGTTTCTCATGTCATAATTTTGGTCATAAGGTTGCTCAATGTGTTGCATAAAAAACTATCATGACTAGAGAAGAAAGAAAACCAAGGATTGAGACAAGAGTCAAGAAGAACACTTATAATATCTTCTCACCTCTTATAGATGAAATTGAATGCTCATTTTGCAATAAATTTGGACATGAAGAATCTGAATGCAAGAGAAAATTACAACCAACATCTCAAAAGTAGAAAATATCAACAAATTCTAAGGTATGGAAAAGGAAGGAGTTACAGTCTTAAAGTTGTGGCATAGCATTGTTTGCAAAAGTACAATAAAATCAATGGTACATTCATAGCGGATGCTCGAAACACATGACAGGTGACAAATATAAATGTATTTCATACAATGCTTTAGAGAAAGAAAATAATGTCACTTTTGGAAATGAATCACCTATTGTCATTAAGGGTAAAGGTTTTGTATTTGAAGAAGAAAAAGTTAAAGATGGTAATGTTATGTATGTTGATGGATTAAAGCATAACTTGTTGAGTGTTAGCCAAATGTGTGACCAAGGAAATGAGGTGGTATTCCAATCACAATAATGTGTGCTTCATGAACTTGACACAAGAAAGACCAGAATAAAAGGAACAAGAACCCCGAGCAATTTCTATATATTGAAAGGTGGCCAAGAACAATGTTACCTAGGCAAGGCATAAGAAAACTAGTTATGGCACAAAAGGTTGGGACATCTAAGCTTCTCTCAAATAAGAAAATCAAGCAAGCTCAAATCTGTTTGTGATCTACCCTACATCACGATACCACAAAGTACCATATGTAAGTCATGTCAATTCGATAAGCAAACCAGAGTTCAATTCAATGCCAAAGAAGTATCAAAAAGTAAGCCTCTTGAACTTATACATACTGATTTGTGTGGACTAGTAAGGAAAAAGTCACCTCGTGGAGAACAATACTATATATTATTCATTGATGACTTTTCTAGAATGTGCTGGATCAGTTTATTGAAACACAAAGATGAAGCATTTGATAAATTTAAAGTATTCAAGGCATTAAATGAAAATGAATTAGATCTAAAAATCAAATGTCTCAAATATGACCAAGGAGGAGAATAAATATCAGATGAATTCTTTGATTTCTATGAATAACATGGCATAAAAAGACAATTTTATCTAGTTAAAACTCCTCAATAAAATGGCATAGCATAAAGAATGAATAGAATTGTTCAACAAATGGCTCGTGATATGCTTGATGAGTCTGGAACTCCTAACACCTTCTGGGGTGAAGTTGCACATACTACAGTAAATATTCTCAATAAGGCTCATGTTCGTGTCAATAGTGATAAAAATATGTATGAACTTTAGTATGGTAAGCCTACCAATGTAAAGCATTTTAGAGTTTTTGGAAGCAAATGTTTCATAAAAAATAATGATGAAAAACTTGGTAAGTTTGAAGCTAGAGAAGATGAAGGAATACTTCTTGGTTACTCATCTAGAAGCAAAGAATACAAATGTTACAGTAAGAGACTTCGGAAAATTGTTGAGTGCATTTATGTTGTGATTGATGAAGCATGCACAGGGCTCAAAAAGGCAACATCAGAAAAAGAGGATGATGATGATGAATGCTTTCCCACATCAAATCGTAATGATATAGAAGAAGAAACTAATGAAGCCGCGGAAGAAGATACAACAGAAAAATAAAAGGCTTCATCCAGGTATGTTCAAAAGAATCTTACAGAAACTCAAATTCTAGGAGAAAAGGAATCTGGGGTACAAACAAGAAGAACCCTTGTAGGATCTTCTAGTTATTTAGCTTTATTATCGACCATTGAACCACAAAATGTAAATCAAGCTAGTAAAGATGAACGTTGGGTTAAGGCCATGAATGAAGAACTTGATCAAATTGAAAAGAATGTTACTTTGGAATTGGTTCCAAGACCTCGTGATAAAATGTTATTGGGACAAAATGGATATTCAAAAATAACTTGGATGAAAATGGAGAGGTCATTCGAAATAATGCTAGACTTGTTTGTAAAGGTTATGCTCAACAAGAAGGTATTTGAAAAACATTTGCACCAGTAGCCAGACTTGAATCCATAATAATGTTTCTTGCATTTTCAAGTTTTCAAAATTTCAAATTTTATCAAACGGATGTAAAATCTACTTTCGTTAATGGAAATCTAGAAGAAGAAGTATATATTGAACAACCGGAAGAATTCATTTTGGGGAATGGTGAAAACCTTGTATTAGAACTCAAAAAGGATTTATATGGGCTAAAACAAGCTCCGCGGGCATGGTATTATCGTCTTGACAAATATCTTCAACAACAAGGTTTCACAAAAGGACCCACGGACAACAACTTGTACACAAAAATTGAGAGTGATAAAGTGCTAATTATTGTTGTTTATGTTGATGATATCATCTTTGGCAGTAATGAAGAATCTATGAGTCAAAACTTTATTTATGTTATCTAGCAAGAATTTGAAATGTCTGTACTTGGGGATCTAACCTATTTTCTTGGTCTACAAGTGCAACAAGCAAAAGAAGACATCTTTATCTCACAAAAAAAATATCTCAAGAAGATTTTGAAGAAGTATGGGATGGAATATTGCAAACTTGTATGTACTCCCATGATGACAAGATATAGCCTCAGTTCTAATGATGATTTCCCCGTAGTAAACCAACCAGAGTACAAGTCTATGATTGGAAGTCTGTTATATCTAACAGGTACTAGATGAGATATCATGCATGCAGTTGAGATTGTTAGACGTTTCCAAGCCTCCAAAGGAATCACATCTTCAGGCAGTAAAGGGAATATTCAAATATCACCAAGGAACCCAAGAATTTAGTCTATGGTATCCTAAAGATGCAGATTTTACCCTTCATGCATACACAGATGCGGATTGGGCTGGATATGTTGATGACTAGAATAGCACTAGTGGAGGTGCATTTTACATGGGGCCCCAATTGGTATATTGGTTCAGCAAGAAACAAAGTTTCATTGCCTTATCTACAGCAGAAGCAGAATATGTGGTTGTTGCATATTATTTTGCACAACTTCTTTAGATGATGCAAACATTATAAGATATACAAATCAAATGTTCTCCACCCATCTCCATCCTATGTGATAATACAAGTGCTAATAGTATTTCAAAAAATCTTGTTATGCACTCCAAGGCCAAGCATATTCCTATTAAGTATCACTTTCTACGAGAACAAGTGCTTGAGAAAAAGGTTAAATTGGAGTATGTTCCCTCCAAAGAACAAGTTGTTGATATGTTTACTAAACCCCTTCCCAGAGAAGCATTTGAATATCTCAGACAAAAAATAGGAATTGTCTTTGCCTCATTTTGTTGTTAATTCAATCTGCTCAGTCTATAGGTGAAAATTTAGAAGGTTGTTGGCTATATGTTGGTTTCATGAAGTATAGTCACATATATACATGCGTTTCCTTGAAGATAGTCGCGTATGTTTTTCTCTGATAGAAAAATAGTGGGACAGACTCAAGATCAACCTCTAACATGCTTCTGATAGCTATGATTTGATTTTTCTTGGTCTATTGTTGATGGGTACAGTCTGTTGATATGGTATTGAGCTATGTTTTTCTCATTGATATTTATATGATTTGATGAATGATTTGTTGAAAATAAACAACACAGGTTCAGGGGGAGCATTAGCCTTGCAGAATATAATGCATTGTTGGCATTCTGGTCGCTAAATTATGCTACTTTTAAGATCTTTTTTTCTTAGTTATTAATGTCATATATGTCATTTGAGATCATGTCAAATATGTAATCCCACTTGGTTGGGTGGTTGTGTCAAAAATGTAATCCCACTTGGTTGGATGGTTGAGTCAAATATGTATCCCCACTTGGTTGGGTGATTGATGTAAGTATGGGTCCTTGGTGATAGGAAAGTCATACTCAGTTGAGTCATAGAGTCATGTAGTTCATTTTACATCCATCAGAGATTTCAGCATGTGCTTAGCAGGAGCATGATCAGAGAATTCAACATGTACTCAAGGGGAGCATGGTTATTATTCATATTCAATAGTTCATATATGCAAGTCTTGATTTAACATTGGTCAGCCCTTTTTCCTTGATGTCAAAGGGGGAGAGTAGCTTGGTGTTTGGAGAGTAGCTTGATGTTTTGAAAATCTTGGTGCTTGGCTTGATGTTATTTACAAGTTGTAGTGACCAAGCACCAAAGTGGTTGCCATCAAGTCCAAATGGGGAAATTGTTGTCATTATGATGCATGTGTTGTCCTTGATGGAAACTCACTTGTAACATAAAAACTATATGATAACTAGCTGAATCCATAGGTCAGTTCAAAGGTGACAGAATGATGGAACATAATACCAAAATGATGGATCAAAGGTTTACAAATCAGAATCAGAAGTTTTATATGGGGAGATTGTTGGGATTATGAATTAGGTGTTATCCTTGATGGAAACATACCTGATGAGTTGTCCTTGATGAAAACCTATTTGATGAATGGAATCCTATTTGATAAGTTCTCTTGATGAAAATCTACTTGTTAATGGTATAAACAAGATTTTTTTACAGATGTGACAGAATGCATGGCGGTTTAGACGAATCAGTTTTGAGGAATGATAAAGTTTGAAGTTCAAGAACTATACGCGGGTTCATCAAGGCCAAGTCGTGTATACACGCGAGTTTGGTAAAGAAAAGTAGCGTATGGTTTTTGTACCATGGTATTGGCCCATAGTAACGAGCCCGCCAACAGATGTTGATCCTGCCAAAGATTACCACAGGCGCTAGTGTGGTTTTGACCCATGGTATTGGATAAGGCTAAACTATATAAATAGGTGAAGATCAAAGTTCTAGGCATCCAAGTGAAAGGGTTTTTGATGAATACTTTAATCTAAAGTATATTTGCATTATAAGTGCCACAATTGTCACTGATATATCTAAAATAATTATGCACCAAGGAAGACAATTATGGATCAGGATCATGAGACCTTAAATAAATTTTCATTGTATAATATGCTCATGGATTTACTAGATCTGGGTACTGACGCATATATTTATCTCTGAATATTATGATCTGTGTCCTTTTGAAGTTTTGAAGAGCTGTGCAATTTTAGGTCAAAAATTGCAAATCTATATGCTACTTGGTCTCTGGAAAAGCGTGTATACACACGGGTTCGCTTCTTCAAAGTCGCGTATATAAAGTAAGGGTTTATGTTCATAAATTAATGTAATACCTTATCAATGTTGTTTTTTCTCTGTTGTTTCTCAATGATGTCCCCATGTTGATCTAGGTTGAGTGATAATGTCTGAAGTAGAACTGATTGAATGATGAAGTTGAATTTGTTTACATGTTGATTGGTTGAAAATATTATTGATGCTACTGATTGTATGAGGGTTCTGTAAGCTAACATAATATTTCATAATATCTTTGGTCAACTCTGTTTCTGATTCAAAATTACAAGTTTTTAGTTTTCAGTATATTAAAATACGTACGCGGGTTTCTCTACAGAAAAGCGTGTATACACGCAGGTTGCCTTAAGTGAAGTATTGTATAAAGTTTGGCATTTGAATGATCAGGGTTGCAGTTGATTTTGTGTGTTGGTGCAATATTCTAGGTTCAGTTCTGTGTATTGGTTATAATGATCTAATTGTTCCAGTTGGGTGAGTTTTGATTAAGTATCAGTTGATTGGGTTTCAATGATTGGTTGATACAGTTGTGTCAGAGATTAATGATTGTATTGAGTTTAAGTGTTGGTATTGGATCCAATGTAAAAATTTATGAAAAGTGGTCCATGGATGTTGCTGAGGGTTGGAGCCTTCAGTGAGGAAGTCGAAGCTTCCTTCTAGTAGCAGTTGGTGATCAGTTCAGGGGGTTGGATCTCCCTTCCAGTAGGAGCTAGATAACGAGTGAAGGTTGTAACCTTCAGTAGGTGGGCGCCTACGTACTGGTATGAGTCTCCACCAGTACAAGAGTGTAACAAGTTTTGATATTAATAAGTTTTGAAGACTGAGACGACAACAGTGGTGGTTTTCTCCCACATTGGGTTTCCACCTTAAATCTTGGTGTTCATGTGTGTTACTTATGTGTGATACTTTATTTTGTTCTTATTGCACCTAGTTATTTCTTATCAAATTCCTGATAAATCTCTTACATTCTGGTTCAAGTTTAACATATAAAGAATTAGTTGTTTTACAAATGTACTGAGAATACACTACTTTCTTTTACAACAATCATATATATACGCTAGTAGGGTTCAGTTAAGTCGTGTATACATTTCAAAAAAGAAAATTTGTGAGTTTTTAAAATACTGATTCACCCCCCTCTTAGTATTTTTCCCAACAAATCTTTGTCTCACTGTGACATTGGACCATGGTTAACCATGATTGAACATGGTTGACATTTGCTAGACCATGGTTCACCGTGGTTGACATGGTTTATTTACATATTGAGACAGTCTTTGTCACAATATGACGTTGGACCAAGGTTCACCATGGTTGACTATGGTTGATGTATATTTTCATATAATATTTGCTACAATACGATGTCAGACCATGGTTCATCATGGTTGACCATGATTGATTTTCATATTGAGACAATATTTCTCAGAATGTGAAGTTGGACCATGGTTAACCATGGTTGATTTTCATATTGTGACAACCTTTGTCACATTCCGATGTTGAACCATGGTTTACCACAATTTACCATGGTCGACGATGGTTGACAATGGTTGTCTATGGTTGATTTTCACATTGAGATATTTTTTGTCGCAATGTGACGTTGGACCAATATAAGATAACTATATATAACTATAAATGTATAACATAACATTATAACTATAACATATCATAGCATAACTATAACATAATATAAATATAACTATATAACATAACATAACATATATATAAGCTCAAGTTTCAACAATGCATCATTGATACATAAAATTAAATCCATGATTATAAATGCATTTAGAGTGAATAAAAGCATTTTGACTCTTTTCTAATTTGTACTATATTGTTTGATTATGTAGTGTGTTGTACTAGCATCATTGTCTCCATATGCTTGGACCTAGTACATGTCATGTGTCAAAGTCAAAATTATAAGAACTTATGTTATGGAGTATTTGGTTGCCATGAAATTTTATTAGTTTTGCAAATAGGTTTATTTCAAAATTTTATATATATTTACATATTTATGCTCTATGAATAAAATGCATTATTTAGAAATGGGAAAAAGTGTGAATTTAGATTTCATCAACTCTTTCGTTTGTCTTTACATGGAACTCAATACTTTTGTTGATAAATTACCAAAAAAGTGAATCTAAAATTTAGGACTCCACGCTAGATTATTCTACTTGAGTTTAGAAATGGTTTTATCGTCAACATTCTTTTTAAGTCAACATTTTTTTCTTGGATTAGTTTATATGTATTATATTGATCCAGGTGGATGTTGGTGGCCACCCACCTATCCCACTTGGACCCCCACAATTGTCTCTTTAAGTTTTTCAGTTTCCGTAATTGTAGCACAATTTACTATTTTTAGCAGTTTTTTCCGGGTCCTAAACTTCTGGAGCCGTTTTGAGGCCCTAAATGACGTTTTTTTCGGAAAACCAGGAGCAACATGTCCTGTGGTTTGGTTATGCTCTTCCCAAATTTTTAGTCCTCAGATAGATTTTTCTAACGAGCTATTGTATGCGTCAAACGAAGATTGGATGTCAAAGTTACGACCCCGGGAAGTTGATGTACCAATTTATCCAAATGGGGCCCACAGTTTGGCGTTTCATCTTCTAGGGTTAGGTTTTTGGATGTTTAGGGTTTTTCATTGTTTCTCAACAATACATAGGCCTTCGAGCCTCATTGTAACACAATTCAGAGGCATGTAGCTGCCACATCTCTTCTCAGAGATAAGCTAGCATCGCCCTAGTTGGTTTATTTCCATTATTGTTTGTAAGCATATTTCAGTATTTTACATTAATGAAATGAAGTATTATTTTCGCTGCATCTTTGTGTTTACGGTTATCTCTGTAATTTGTTGCGTTCCTGTTTAAATCTAGATCAGTGGTATCAAAGCGGTCTACTTTTTCTCTATTTTTCTTTGCATGTCCCCAACAGGGTCGGGATATAAGGAGTTAGGGCTTGAATCGGTCAAACCTTTAAAGACGAGCCTTGCAAATCCCGACAGCCTCTCATGGTGGATGGAAAGAAAGTCGAGGGGGCAAGAGATCCTATCAAAATCTTGCTCGAAGAAGCCCTCGAGCGACAAAGGAACGCGATGATGGAAAAATTTTCCCAAATCCTTCAGAGGCTACCCAAAGGTGACGCATCAGCTTCCAACAGCTACTCTGGAAATGCCACACCCTTTAAGGTACAATTTAATTTTGAAATCCCCATCTTCAAGGGTCAAATAGACGCAGATGCCATAGATAAATGGTTAAATTTTCTAGAAGGGTATTTTTCTGTTCATGATTTTTCCAGTCGGGAAAAGATTATTTT
>APFE031152933.1:0-19706 GCA_000404065.3 Pinus taeda
TCCTGCCCAACCCTTGTAAGAACATGATCTACCTTTGTTGTTGGAGGAGGAGGATGAGGATGAAGTTTATTCTGCACCACTTTGTACATTAGAAATCGCCATGGGGGGAAAACCACAAGATGAGGATGATATGATTGAAAATTTGATTTAGAATCCACCTCCCATTATATCACCATTAGAATTCATAGTAAGAGAAACCCAAAAAAACCCCTCAACGGATCTCTGTGTGGCCAATCCTACTTCTCCTCATGTCAAAAAGATAGAGTTCGGCCCAGAAAGAACATTGAAAATCAATTCATCCCTATCTACTTCCTAGGAGACGAAGCTATACAGCCTGCCGAGAAAACATCTAGATGCCTTCACCTAGAGTTATAAGGAGATGAAGGGAGTGCACCCTTCAGTATGTAATCATCATATATACATCAAGGAAGATTGCAAACCAATTAGGCAGCCTGAAAGGAGGATGAATCCAACACTTAAATATATCTTTAAGGAAGAACTGCAGAAATTGCTTGATGCAGGATTAGTCTATCCCATCTCTGACAGCAAATGGGTCTCTCATTTGGTGTTGGTGCCAAAGAAAAATTATAAGTGGAGAATCTGTGTTGACTATCAGGGATTGAATAAAGCCACTAAAAAGGACTATTTTCTTTTACCTTTCATAGATTAAGTGTTAGATGGTCTGGCAAGAAAAAGTTTTTCCCTTTCCTAGATGGGTTTAGTGGATACAATCGAATTCAAATTAGCCCGAAAGACCAAGATAAGACCACTTTCACTTGTCCTTAGGGTACCTTTGCATACTGGGTCCTTCCTTTTGGTTTGTACAACACTCCAACCACTTTCTAAAGAGCATATTGAGTATATTTTATGAACTGGTTCATGATGCAGTAGCAATATACATGGATGATTTTACTCCTTATGGCTCTGAATTTCAGGAAGCTTTATCTAACCTAGGAAAATTTCTAGATAAGTGTATTGAGATGAACTTGTCCCTTAGTCTGGAAAATTGTGAATTCCTGATGACTAAAGGGACCATGCTAGTTCATGCAATATCTCAACAAGGACTACATGTGGACCCCAACAAAATTGCCATCATCTAAAGGGTCCCTGTTGGGTAGCGGAGGCCCCGTGTAATGGCTTTGGGGCTTAAGGCCTAGAAGATAGGAGAATAATATTGTAAATCTACGAAAAGTGAAAAGCGCAAAATTAATAGGTTGAGTCAAGGAGTTTTCTGACCAAAAATAATAGAGAATAATAGGAACTACGTTGTTCTGCCCATGGTCCGCGGACCACGGGAATGTATAAATACCGAGAGGCTCTAAGGGTAGAAGGCAATTTTTGGTTTTGGATCTGGATGTCATGAGTTTGTGAAGGAAATATTATCTGCATCTATAAGTTTGAGTCAAGGGTGTTGGTAGATAGATAGAGGCTCTACAACTATGTGCTCAGAGGCCTGGCACAGTTCAAAGCTATGTGCACGGACCCCTGTAGCTGAGTGCACATGGCGGATCTAGTTGTATTGACGGAAGAGATTAATAAATATAAGCTGTTTCTGAAATGTCACAGACCTATTGTGTTCTAGTTTATGCATATGTTATACAATTTTATATATTTAAAAAAATATAATTGAGAGCACTGGGTTTCACTATTAAATGTTTGCTTAAAGGTTGTAATAAGAAGATCAGATCTGTAATAATTTCCTTAATACGAAATTACACTTCAGTGGATCTGCGCGAAGGTCTGATCATAGTACATAGTGGCTTGAGGGCACAGAACAGTTCACGATTCCTCCATATCACATCAATGCATCCCAAGACTGTGGAAACCTGGCTTCAGTACCCTCCCTTGCTACCTCGGGTGAGACCTTAGTCTGCACTCCGCAAGCTATTTCCGAAAGGGTTGGTAGCTGCGGGATTTGTTTGGCTAATAAGTCTTTTGAACTTGCGTCAGGGCCCAATAAGCCAACAAATGGTTCCATTGCCAGGACCAGGATCTTCCTAAGGTATGTCTGATGTCAGAATCCTAACACCTTACGAAGGAAGAGATTGAGGATCGGTTGAAGCGGTACGAGTTTGTAGTAGGCCCTGACACATCCACGCGCAAATCAGGAACTGAACATGATGAGCGCAATCAAGCATTATTCAAATGAGTGGGAAGAGAAGATTCATAATATTTTTGGTTCATAGAGAGAGCAGTATGGGAAGCGGATAGGGTCACAGACGATAATATTAAGAAGGCTACCCTAGTGAGTGCACTACAGGACTGTGCGTTGACGTGGTATATTAAGCATTCTAGCGATCATCCAAATGCTGGGATAGCAGAGATCCAGGATGCATTGAACAAAGAATTTAGCCGGTCAGAATCAGAGATGCAGTCAATCATCGGGTTTAAGAAAATTACGATGTTGCCAGGAGAAACCCCTTGGGACCTGGATCAGAGACTAAAAAGTACGATCCGAGAGGCTTACATGACGCTATTGGATGGGCAGCACCGCGCGTGGTTTGTAGCATCATTACCACCACATCCACGGATGGCGCTATCCCAGTAGAAGATCTCAGCCTAGGCTAAAGCATTAGAGATAGCGATGAGGTTGCACGAAACTCCAATACAGGATCCTAGGTTGGGATTTTAGCACATTGACGCGCAAATACAGAACTTATGTTTCGATATGCAAATTTTGAAGCAATGTAAGGCACCGCGACTAGAGACACAGGACGAAGTGTGGTGTATCAAATGCAAAGGCCAAGGTCAGGATAAGGACTATTGCCCCATATTCACAACTTATGCGGCAGCAGGGGGGCCAATGTCATTGCGACTAGAGGCACAAGTAGGGCCATACATGGTACCCTCGCTCTAGTGTGAAATCTGTCAAGTGGGAGGAAAGCACAACATGGACAACTATCACCTACTACAAAAGTTTACCCAGACCCCCAAATAGTTATTTTTCAATTTTTGTATAGATTGGCGGGGCATGAAGACCAAGACTGTCATAGTTATGAATTATTGATGGATCACTCACCTGCCTATACGATGCAGACTGAGGCGCGAGGTTAGGATCCAACCGTGGTGATAGCATGCCGTGGGTTCCAAGGACGAGGACGAGGATGGGGAGGAATGGGATCAGGGAGGGGCCATGGGCTGCTAATCTACTATGACTGTGGAGGACCAGGGCACTATGCGCATCATTGCACCAACCAGACCAGAGTATCGTGCCCCTACTATGAGTAGTTCGATCATGAAATGATAGATTTCCCGACATTGATAGCACAGATATGGGACAAAAGGGCAACACAACCTATAGTAACACAGAACGTCCAAATGATGAGGGTTGAACTATGTGTGGAGGACCCCAATTTAATCATGGTTCTAAGGAGCGACGCAACTACAGGCGGAGACACGACGAAGCAGCCCACAGAAGATGGGCAGGGCCATGCTGCTCCTACAAAGGAACCTGATGTTGGGACAAAACATGTGAAGGGGATGTCTAAGGAAGCTTAGAGGAGCTTCACAGAAGTCTCTACTCCAGGTAGCTGACATCCAAGTACGTTGGAAATGGATCACTCTATGCTTACTACGTTTCTAGAGACACGTATGAAGCTACTACATGATAATCATGCGGTTAAGGAATTACAAGAACTGATAACTAGGTGCACGGGGCCAACTGTGCCTTGCGTGGTCTTGAAACTGGGAAAACATGCTATAAGAACTAGATGGGAAATGTCGTTAATGGTGCAGATCGAAGACTATGAAATGGATCAGATCATTATGGACTTAGGCTCGGATGCCAATGTGCTACCCAAGCAGTCATGGGAACATATGGGCCGGCCCACATTACAGTGGTCACCTATTCAATTATGAATGGTGAACCAACAAAATATCTTGCCTATGGGGAGATTGCAAGGAGGTATAGTAGATATAGAAGGAGCGAGCATACAAATAGACTTTGAGGTAATAGAAATTGTGGATGACAACAACCCTTACCCCACCTTACTAAGGATTGATTGGGCCATGGCCATGAATGGGGTCATTAATCTAAAGAACCAGAAGATGATATTTGAGATGAAGGAGCGCGCTACGCTAAACCTGCATGCGACGATGGAAGTGAGGAGGACTTGGATCATATCTACGAGATAATAACGTGTGATCAAGATTGGGTAAATCCAACTACATAAGGAAGATTATCATGGGAACATGCAGATGCGTGTATTTTAGATTCAGACGAAGAGGACGAATGATGGAATAATAGGCTGAATGTAGTAACAATGTTAAACTGTAATATAGTGACTAGGTCACTATATTCTGTTAAAGCTCAGGATCGAGAATTGCTAATGTATGATGGGTTGATAGGGGTGGATGAATTTTTGACCAATTTTGAGGGCACAGTACCAAAACACTAGTGCTTCGATAAATTAAAATGGGCGTTCTATGTGACGCCTGCGCGTTGGTGGGGAACACATGAAGGAACCTTTGTAGACTGGCATGACTGAAGGCAGATGAGGCGACTAAGGTTTGGTAAGTCGAAACTACGAATAACTAAAAAGTATGATGGGCATGATGACCCATGCATGCATCCTACCAGATGGACCCAAGCCTTTGGAGAGGAACCTCAATTGGAGTGGGTATATTTATTTGATCATACCCTGGGTACCATCCCAAAGAACTGGTACACCAAAATAGAACTCTAACATGGTACAGGTGAATGGGATATCTTGCGAGAAGGATTTTTATTGACATTGTTATTTGAGGACCAATGGATGGACATGTTTGACGATGCATTGCAAGTTGTGAAGGCTAGAATTTTCAAGGTACCACTAGAACCAGAAGAAATAGTGCAGCTAGACTGGTCGTGTTATTTGAGCCAAGCCCTAGAATGTTACAACATGCAGACAAAAGATCACGAGGATGACCCCAAAAACATCAATATTCTAGAAATAGAGGAGAGTCATGAGGGTTGCGGACCAGTGATTGAGGACCCCGACATCACCATGCACTGAAAACAAAAGAAGTGAACATTGGTACGGAGGAGGAGCCAAAATATGCAACACTTGGGGACTATTGGGATGATGTCACGGTGGAGAAGGTAATCAAGTTATTGTTAGAATATCAAGATTTATTCCCAACCAATATCTTGGAGCTAAAGGGATCCTCGGTGACCTAGGAATGATAAAGATAACTCTGAAGCCAGCCAAGCAGCGGCCTTACCAGTTGAATCTGAAATATAAAGCAAAGGTCCGCGATGAGTTGGAAAAAATGCTTGTAGTAGGAATAATTGAACCAATGGAGGAATCTGACTGGGTAAGTCCTATGGTTGTACAGAAGAAGAAATAGAAGGGAGAGATTTGCATATGTGTAGATCTCAAGAAGCTCAACAATGCATGTGTTAACGATCCATTCTCGATGCCATTTACAAATGAAGTACTAGAAAATGTGGGTGGACAAGAAGCTTACTCCTTCACAGACGATTTCTCAGGGTACCACCAGATCAAGATTGCGTTGGAGGATAGGAGTAAAATGGCTTTTGCAATGGAATGGAGTTGTTTTCATTACACGGTGATGCCCTTTGGACTGAAGAACATGCTGGCAGTATTCTCACGTGTCATGGTAGCTACGTTCAAGGAATTTATACACAAGTTCTTGGAAGTATATCTTGACGATTGGATCGTATTTGGGCTAGTTAAGAAACATACCATTAGATTATGGTTAATGATGGATATGTACAGATGACACCAGATTGTGCTAAATCTAAAGAAGTCTGCTTTCCTCATCCTCTTCAGGAACTTGCTGGGCCATGTGGTCTATAGGCAAGGCCTCATGGTGGACCTGGTAAAAATTGCTGTCACACTCAATCTGCAAGCACTGCGAAGTGTCAAACATCTATGTGACACACTGGGACACACTGGTTACTATTTAAAGTTCATCAAAAGCTATGTAGACCATGACACCGATGGAACAATTGTTGAAAAAGGATGCTAATTATTGCTGGAATGAGGAATGTAACAAAAGTCTGGAAGCACTCAAGGAAAAGATTGCATCAGCTCCTATCTTGGTCATTCCAAAATGGGACACCGAATTTCACGTGCATGTTGAGGCGTCATATAGCGCGTTGGGTGTGGTACTCACACATGAAGGAACGGAAGGTATTGATCACCCAATCATGTTTGCAAGTCGACGATTTTCTAAAGCTAAGAAGAGCTACTCCACTACGGAGCATGAGGGATTGACGATGGTATACATGCTCCAAAAATATTGTCACTACCTACTCGAAGGACACTTTAAGATGTATACTTATCACTTTATGCTAAAATACCTAGTGAATAAGCCTGTGTAGGAGGGGCACATTTGTATATAGTTGCTATTATTTTAGGAATATGATTTTGAAGTCATCGTAAAGCCGAGATGTCTAAACGTAGGCCTAGATCACCTGTCCCGAATTGAGAATGGTGAGGAACCCACAAACCTAGGAGAGGGGCTACTTGTGCACAATTGTATGCAGTGTACATCATAGATGGCCACTTTGATGATATCATACAATTCTTAACTATAGGAACTACACTGCAAGGTTATTCGGTTCAGTAGAAGAAAGAACTGGTGATACTCGTAGCATACTTTACTATCATTGCAGGGCACCTCTACAAAATGGACAGTGATGAAATATTACGTAGATATTTACCAAAATTTGAGGGAGGATAGATCTTTACCGAAGCACATGGGGGGGTTGTAGGAGGACATTATGCAGGATGCACCACAGCACAAAAGATTTTTTGTGCAGGACTATGGTGTCCAACTCTACAGCAAGACTCCAAATCATACTGTTGGGCCTGTGACGTATGTCAACGAACTAGGAAACCTTCGTGGAGGGATGAAATGCCCCTCAAGCCATAGATGACACTGCAACTATTTGAGAAATGGGCAATCAATTTTGTGGGGCCTATCACACCTCCAGGAAATATAGGGGCATGCTATATCATCAACGCGATAGAATACTTGACCTGATGGGTGGAAGCACAACCAATTAAGGACTGCATGGCCGCTACATCTGTGAAATTTTTGTTATAGAATGTGTTAACATGGTTTGGATTTCCAAAAATCCTAATGAGAGACTGCAGAACACACTTCCTGAATGAGACTATCAACATGCTCATTGAGGAGTTCCAGATATATCATCAACAAAGCACACCATACCATCTGCAGGTAAACGGAACCGTTGAAGCTTTCAACAAGATCTTGGAGATTGCATTAACAAAGGTATGTAATGTGCTGCGGAACGATTGGGATTTGTGCATACCCACTATGCTCTGGGCATATCATACAATGTGCAAGAAGTTTACGAGCCAGATGCCTTTCCGATTAGTTTATGGAAACGAAGTTGTCATGCCAATCGAATACATTGTACCCAGTCTATGAATAGCAGCAATGACAAGCATGGTAGATCACACAGCTTTGGAAGAGAGGATCGCACAACTGGAAGAAATTGAGGAGGAACAGTTTCTGGCAGGATTCCATCAGTAGGTATAGAGGCAGCGGGAAAAAGCTTGGCATGATCACCATATCAAGATGCTCTGTTCAAAGAAAATGATCTAGTATTACTCTATGACAACAAGTTCGAGAAATTCCCTAGAAAACTCTGAATCCATTGGTTGACCCTATGTAGTCAAAGAACTCATAGATGGGGGCATGGTCCAGCTTGCCAAGTTGAATGAAGAACCTTTCCCAGGTAGAGTTAATGGCAGTTTCTTGAAGCTCTACATGGGTGGATCGACCACATGACTAACCGACCGAAGGATAGTCTCAACGCTCCAGACAGTTGAAAGAGAGCATGGGACGTTAAAGGAGTCTGTGGGGAAGCTACACAAGAATCATGGGGCTTGTAGAATGGGTATGTCACCAAAGTCATGGTTACACAAAAGGGGCTGCGCTGCTACGTGGTCAAGCTGAGAGGTGACCGTTGCTGACACTATTCATAATAAGATGTCTGAGTTCTGGCAAAAGGGAGCGGGTGGCGGGAAATTAAGAGACAGGGTACGAGCCAGATTTGGAATGATCTACCACAAGCTCAATGTTACAGCACCAAAAAAGGAGGAACCGATGAATTTGAATTTTGAAATGCTTATAAATCACAGGGGGCATCCGCTGAGCAATCTGCGATTATGAGGAAAGTAAGCCAATGTGCCTTCCCACCGATATGCAACTGTTCATTATTTATGCTCATGGAGTAAGCCCAAGGGTTGTGATATGACCAATGGAGATGCAAGGCTTTCAGGATAGTATGGTCAACAACATTGTGTAGAGTTTAGCACCAATGGTTGGGGATGTGCTGAAAATTCTTAGACACGAAGTAGAACTGGTCCGAATGTCATTGCCTAACCCATAGGTTGGCTGACGAACCATAAAATATAAGGGAAATACTGTAATTAAGGAGACAAATGTTGGAATTATAGTTAATAGTTCATCTATAATGCCCCTTAAATAATGGGACCTCGCGGATAACAATAATGGTCTTGTAAAATTGCAACACAAGCTATAACAGACGACCACAAATTGGAAACTTGCTGCATTGGCACGAAGAATTCCCATATGCGGCACACCGACTTGAGCTAAAATCCTACGAAGAGGTACTCTATGATAACCAAGCAGAGTAGAATTAGCATCATCGGTTACACAAAGTAGTGGAGGCAATGGAGCTAGAGCTAGAAGAAGAGTTGCAGAAGACAACGAGGGAGCAACAGAACGAAGTGCGTCACTCATAGGGATGGTGGACAGTGAAGTTGAGGTAGCATGTATCACTACACCAATGAGTGACTCGGGATGAATCACGATGATTGTGTTGGGCGTCTGTTGGGCAGTGGAGGCCCTGCATAACAATTTTGGGGCTTAAAGCCTAGAAGATAGGATAATAATATTGTAAATCTATGAAATGCACGGAGTGCGAAATGTAATAGGTCAAGTCAAGGGGTTGTTTGCTCAAAACTAATATAGAATAATAGAAATTAAATCAGTCTGCCCATGGTCTATGGACCATGGGAATGTATAAATAGAGAGAGGATCTAAGGGTAGAAGGCAGTTTTTGGTTATGGATATGGATGATATGGGTTTCTGAAGGCAACACTTTATGTGTCTGTAAGTCTGAATCAAGTGTGTTGGTAGATAGATATAGGCTCTGGATCTATGTGCATGGATGCTTAGTAGCGTCCACAGTTGTGTGCACAGACCCCTGTAGCTAAGTGCGCAGGGCAGATCTAGTTGTATTGACGGAAGAGATTAATAAAGATAAGTTGTTTCTAAAATATCACGGACCTATTGTGTTCTGGTTTATGCATCTATTATATGAGTTTATATCTTTAAAAAATTATGATTACACACACTGGGTTTTATTGTTAAATGTTTGCTTAAATATTGTAACAAGAAGATCAGATATGTAATAATTTCCTTAATAAGAAATTACACTTGTGTGGATCTACGTGAAGGTCTGATCATAGTACAGAGTGGTGTGAGGCCACAGAATAGTTCGCGATCCACATCAAGACATCCCAAGGGTGCAAAAACCTAGTTACAACACCCTCCCTTACTACCTCAAGTGACACGACAATCCATGCTCCACAGGTTGCTCCCGAAAGGGCCGGTAGCTACAGGATTTGTTTGGCTAATAACTCCTCCAAGCCTAGGTCAGGGCCCAATAAGCCAACAATCCCACCTCCTCAAAAGGTGAGAGATGTCAAAAGTTTCCTAGGCTTAGTCAGATATTATAGGAGATTTATTAAAGAGTCCAGTAAGATAGCCTCTCCTTTGTTTAGCTTCCTAGGCAAAGATGTTGAGTTCATATGGTCGGAAAATTGTCAAGAAGTCTTAGATACCTTGAAGAGCAAGCTAGTGACTGCCCCAATTATCAGAGGATCAAACTGGGCCCTTCCATTTCACATTCTTATATATGCCTCGAACAAAGCAATAGGAGCAACCTTAGGACAAGTTGATGAAAAGTTACCTTATGCCATATACTTTATACGCAAAAACTTGTCAAAGGTAGAGTTAAACTATACAATGAATGAGAAGGAACTCCTAGTTGTCATGCATTCCTTAAACAAATTCAGACATTATATTATAGGCTATCAAACCTTTGTGCACATTGATCATGTTGTAATTAGATATTTAATGAAGAAACCAGATGTAAATGCTCACATTATTAGATGGTTGCTTTTAATGCAACAGTTTGATTTGACAATTATTGATAAGCCTGGTAAAGAGAATGTTGTTGCTGACTTTTTGTCTAGAGTGAATTTGCCTATAGGTGAATAAGGAATGGTGGATGACCAAATGCCAGATGAACACCTATCTTCTATATCAGTACTCTCTCCATGGTTTGTTGATATAGCAAACTACTTGGTTTTAGCATAGTTCCCACCACGCCTGTCCTCAAAAGAGAAGAGCAGGATAGTAAGGAAAAGCACCCCTTTCATCTGCATTGGAGGCAATCTCTTCAAATTTGGCCCAGATCAGATCTTCAGAAGATGTGTCAGGGAGGAGGAGATCTTTGACATCCTCCTGACCTATCATGAGGGGCCTTGTGGAGGTCATTTTATAGCAAGAAGAATCACCTTCAAGATATTGCAAGTAGGCTACTACTAGCCGACTCTTCATTAGGATGTGAGGAGATACACGAGCCAGTGTGATCGATGTCAGAGGATGGGGAAACGCACACAAATGGATGAAATTCCCATGAAACCTCAAGTGACCTTTGAGCCATTCGAGAAGTGGAGCATGGACTTTGTGGGGCCTATCAACCCCCCTTCAAAGTAGAAGAAGTACATCATTGTGTGGACTGACTATCTGAGAGAGTGGGTAGAGACAAAAGCAATCAAAGTAGTGACAGAAGAAAAAGTAGTTGAGTTTTTGAAAGAAAACATATTCTAGCAGTCAGTTCACTTCCAGTCTGATTGAAGACCTACTCGCACATCATAAGATCAAGCATAGGACTTCCATCCCTTACCATCCACAAGCCAATGGGCAAGTGGAGGTCACTAACAGAGCTTTGGAAGGGATCCTGACCAAGGTAGTTAGCAGAAATAGAAAATATTGGGCGGACAGATTAGTTGAGGCCACTTCGGCCTACAAGACAACATGGAAGACCACTACCAAGTTCACACCCTATGAACTGGTCTATGGGAAGAATGCTTTGTTGTCAATAGAGTTTGAATTCAATACACTAAGGATGGCAGCTCAGCTACACCTAGACCTCAGCCATGCATAGAAGGAGAGATTACTTCAGCTCAATGGATTGGATGAATATAGATTGTAAGCCCTTCTCCACATAGAGGTAGTCCAGCCTCAGAAAAAGATATGGCATGACAAAAATATCAAGGAGAAGCAATTCCAAGACGGAGATTGGGCACTACTCTATGATTCAAGATACAAAGATTCCAAAGGCAAGCTAAGGACAAGATGGTTGGGACCCTACACTATGGAGAAATGCAATGACAATTGCTCAGTTCTAATCAGAGCCATTGATGATGAAGCCATCCCCATGCTTGTCAATGGACATTGGTTTAAAGTCTACAAGAAATCCCTCTCCAACCGAGATTTTATAGAAGATCTGAATAAAACAAAGATGGTAGTGGAGCATGTCCTAGCTTCCACTTCACCCACTCACTAAAGAAAAGCAAAAATAATAAAAAAAATAATAAGGACTCAAGTGAAAACCTGCATGAGGTGCTTCAAGCCCGTCATTGGGTTGAAAACCTCTTCTGAGGCAACACAATGATGCCAAAATAAAAAAAAGAGAGAGAGAGAGAGAAAAAGGAATAAGATCTCAGCTGAAAACCTCCATTGGAGGTGCCCAGGGTAGGCAATTAGGGTGAAAACCTCTCTGAGGTGCCCTAGTTGTTTTCAAAAAAAAAGAAAAAAGAGAGAAATGAGAAAATGAATTTGTGTTGCATTGCAGGTTTGCAGGAGGACTACAGGAAGTAGAAGAAGGTGCCGAGGGAACCTTGACATTCACACCAGCATCCATTTCACCTTCTCCACACCTTCCTCCATAATTTTTGGCATTTATTTCACCCCACTATACCTATTCTTCCAAAACCATGTTTTCTATAGGAGGCTTTGTGTTTTTTATACGAGGCTCATGTAGGAGTTACAGAGAGCCAAAAATGTCTACAGAAGGCAATTTGAGGGACCAGGAGAGCTTCATGAGTAACTTATCATCCCTCTTACCACCTTCAAGCCTCGTTGCTATTATTTTCCAAGCCTGCACCACACCCCCAAGCATCTTTTCTTTTCCTGTCCAAGAAAAAAATAGAGAAAAAGTAGTTTTCCAATATGAAAAAAACAAAAAAAGGAAGAAGGCACCAAGAACCTTACCTGAAGCTTACCTATTTTCCCTCCATCATGCAAGACACCTATGGCATTATTCTTGAGCTCCAAACATAGGGAGAAGCTAAAGTTATAAGGGGAGAAGTAGCTACAGGAGCTCCTGTAGGAATTCCTGTAGTAGTCGATCCCATAGAAGTCTAGCACCAACAACAAAAGAGTGCAGATGTAAAGGTTGAAAAGGCACATGTAGCTTAGCTCTAGCAGCAAAAGAACCTATAAAAGTCCACAATCACACATTAGCTAACAGAGACAATGTGCATGAAGAAGAATGAAGGCATGCAGTAGAGAGAGCCACAACACCTCACAACAAATCCACTCAGATCACAAGTAAGTAACTAAATGACTCCTCTATTTGCGTTTGTGTAATTAGGAGTCATACAAAGGAAATGAGATGGTTGAGATTGAATGAGGAAAAGGTGGCCAATTAGCTTGGACACATTCATCTAGTTGACTCCACTCATCCGAGATGTCACCCACACGTGCACACAGTCAACTCCAGAAAAAGATGCCAAGGATAGGTAGTGGAGGAAGAGTGAACTCTGATGCAATAATGAGTGATGATTGCAAGGAGGGGCCATGATGACCATGTAGCTGGGGACCAACAGTCCAAATATGGCCAATGTACACCTTGCCAACTCAGCACTCATAACCGAAAATATCCATAAAGGGTAATGAGCACTCCTCCCCATGTATTCTCAACCACCTTTTCTTCATTTTGTCCTCATAGCTCAGCTACAACAGCCTTCTTGTACCCCATAGCCTTGTAACCACCATCCTCCATTGTTAATTTCTTTTTTTTAAACACAGTCTTCTCTGTTTTTTATTGTTCTCAAAAACTCTTTATCTCCACCTCCATATTTTTTTTTTAAAAGAACAGGTAGTATGATAGGAGGGTTTATGATAAGGGAGCCCACTAACTCCACCAAACTCCATGCACATCCCCAAGTAGTGGACATATTCACAAGGGAAAACTAGATGAACTTCTTTGAGAAATTCTGAGGGTTTGATTAGGAGATTGCCCAAGAATTTTCTCTCTCTCTAGTCCCTCACACAAGAACACATGCCATTGTAACCATTAGAGGCCTCCCCATCAAAATAACCCCAGAATTCATCATAAGGGTCACTACCCTTCCTCTTCCTTGGAGTAAAGATGAGAAACCAATTGGCCAGGCTACCGAGAATAAATTCTTCCAAAATAATGAAACCCCTGTGGAAGATAAAAATGGAATTAGAAATGCTAGTATACCATATCCCTAGGATGAGGTTAGTTACCAAATAATCAAATACATTTCTTGTGAGGGGAGGCACAACATTGTCTATGGTTATCATTTCAGAATCCTCCATGACATGAGGTATGGCATGGATACCCTAGCACCTCAGAAGCTTAGTATGCCTTATTTTCTCCTTCAGTCCCTCATTGACTCCAGCACCAAGGTACAAGTAGGAAATTCAAGGTAGTTACCTCACCATGGTTTAATCAAACTCCTAGTAGAGGCAAACCTCCATACTTGTCCACTCCCTCTGGCATGGGAAGTTTTCCGAAATATCACAGTTGAGGATGACATAAAGGCATTGACCTATGATGTCAATCCTACTAGCAGTGAAAAAGAAGAACAACAAGGAGGAGAAGGTGAAGCCAATGGTGACATAGCAGACAAAGAAATGAAGGAGGAAGGAAAAAGAAACAGAGGATGGAAATGTTGAAGAGACATAAGAAGGAGAAAAGGAGGTAGAGAAGGCAGAGCAAGGAAAAGAGTCTTCTGAGACTTTGGAAAGAGAGGCAACAAGTGCCCTTACTTGCCTTAGTACACTAGTCAAGCCAAAGCAGAAGAGGAAAACACAAAACTCCATGTATTTCAGGGCAAGGAAGAGCACAAGAATTAAAATAGGAAAACCTCAGCCCTCCTCAAAAGTTCCCATTACCATTGAAGATACACCACCTGCCAAGGTGAAAGAATCTCCTTCCAAGACACCTATCACATATGAAAGGGGGATTCCAAGATCTTCTACATAGAAGGGAAAGGCAGTACTACAAGACCCAAAGCCAGACCTACAGGAGGCTGACACAGTCCTACAAGAGACACTGTCTAAACTACATGAGACCCGAAAGCCTGAGGAAAAGATAGAAGGACAACCAGAGGTGAAGGAGGAAGCAAAGGAGATACAAGAACCTGACCCCCAGCCTAGTCTTGCCTCCTATTAAAATCTACATGAGGGAGGCTAAATAATCCCATAGAAATTTCCAATTCCATTGTTTTTCGAATTGGAGAAAGAAAGACTGAGAATGCACAAGTGGATGCAGATAGCTAAATCCAAAGGCGTTGAGGATGTTGGCCATATAGAAAACAAACTCAGGGAAATGGGTATAGAATTGAGTGCTCTCAAAGACCAAGAAGTCATCACAGGAAGCCACCTTGAAAATGAGAATAAAATCCTAAGGAGGGAACTGCAAGAGAAAGAGACTCAGCTGACATACATGGCTGGCTTATCCATGGAGGCATTACAATGCAGAACACCAGCCAAATCTTATGGCCTCTATCTGAAGTACCAATGGCTTCAATTCCAAATAAAGTCTTTGGAACAAAGAGGCATAATGCCTTTTGAAGACTACAGGCAATTCATGTACCTATGTGAAGAAAGCACCTCAAAGGATAAGGCAAAGATGCCAAAATTTTACTTACATAACATGGCCCTCACAGACATCAATGTGTGGGACCACAATGCCAAACTAGGGGACCTGCAATTAATGGACATAGCCTCATGGATGAACCATGAAGAATTAAGGGGAGAAGAAATGAAAAGATTGATGTTAAAAGAGAAAAATGAGCCATTAATGATAAAAGTTGAACCATTAGATCGTATGGCACTCATTAGCACACACAACCTGCTTGCCAAAGACCCTCAAATTGCACCTAGATATCTCGCCAATCAGGCACAAGCAACTGCACACTTTGAAGATATAAAAGGGTTGATTGGGGATGACTGTGTGCATCCATGCATGAGAACATGGAACACCTTACCTCACAATTTGCGGATCATGGAATACCATTCCCCCATGAGACTGAGGGAGGCATTGAAAAGAGTGCCCATGTACATGCACTCCATGCAAAGGCTGAAGGTTACCTGAATTGGCCTCAAAATGAGCCCTCCACTCCTATTAGGAATGCTAGAAGGCAGAAGGGAAGAAGAAGAGAATGAGTAGTGGAAGGACATATAAATAAAGGCAAGGTTTTATGGCCAACATAAGCAGACCACATCAGAAGCCTCAGATGCTAGGGAGGCCACCAAGGCCATAAAGGATAAGGAGATTGACTAGGTTGCTTAGAGGATAAGGAGATTGACAAGGTTGCTCAGAGGATAAGAAACACCTTCTGTAAGGGGGTGATTATGAGCCTCATAAATGGGTCATCAACTATTCTCTTAACTTATTGTATGATTTTCTAATTATATTTATGCTTATAGAGTGAGTTGAGTTAGTTATGATGCCATGTGGTCTAACATGTATTTAATGTAGATTACTAATGGATTTCGAGGTCAAAGTGAAGGATCCAGTGGTCAAATGGTAGCAATAACTTAAAGTAGATAGAGGAGAGGAGTTATAGGAAGGAATCCCCCTCACTTATTACTCCTCACTTCGAATTCCCCTTCATTCAGCTGGGAGTACAAGCAGCTGAATCATGCACTATAAAGAAGCCAAGGAAGTGGAGGATGATTGATATCTATCTCGAGTTTTGGGAGCCAAGCCTCCCTGATTTTAAGGAAGTTGTTGGTAGCTTTAGATGTATAAGTAGAGAGGCCTAGGGCCTCACTAGGGTCGGATTTTTTCTTATGTAAACTCTGCTCAAATTTCGGGCTTATTTTTGTGTGACAGTTTCATGTAATCTTGTTATTTTTTGGTAATGAAGATGGAATCCTTTTTGAGCTAGCACTAAGTTACCTCATAGGGCTGAAGCTCTTGGGTTAGGGCCCAATCCAAGTAGCCAAGCTTCTCTTCAATTGTATTTGTATGCTTTACTTCAATTGTAGATTAGTTTGTTGTTAGACATATTTCTTTTATGATTGAGAATAGGTTGCTTTTGATGATTTAGTAGTTTCCTTCCATTTGTGCTTTATGTAGCAGGTTAAGAAGCAACCAGAAAAGATTAAAAAGGCTAGAAAAAGTGCCTTGGCCTCTCTTCCTCCCTCTGGGACCATGATTTGAGGCAAAGACTATTAGGTCCCTATAATACTAGTGAGTACCCCATTACTATTGTAGTTGTATCCCTTATTAATATTGTTGTGCCCCTATTGCCCCCATATTGTTATTACTGTGCCCCATAGAATGCCTCTATTGTTATTTTTGTGGCTTTATAATATTATTGTTAGGTCAGCTGGGTTATATTGTGACTCCTTAGACTCCTATATATAGAAAGGAGGTTTTGTCATTTGAACTATCAAGGAATCATTAATTTGTGTAATGTAAACAAGGTTTCCTCCTCGAGGAGTCTGAATTCTAAGGTGTTGATCTATCTTTTCTATCTTTTTGTGAGTTGGTTTCATAACATTTGGTATCAGAGCTTTGAATTCTACGGTTTCACTGCTCCAAACAGGTCATCGTGGTATTTTTGCTATAACTTTTTTTATGTGATGTTTCAGAAGCTGAAAAAAAAAACCCATTTGAGATGAAATCACACTGAAGCTTGGGTCTGAATTTCAGAGCTTTTCATGCTATATTTGTGGAGATATGATCTGAATAATTTGGAATAATTTGGTCTTTTTGCAGACTCCTGAATTACATTCCAAACAGGTGACTTGGGGAAAATCATCATATCTTTCTCTCTGGGCATCATATTGAAAATTCAGATAGAAAAAGGATGGACCGTAGTCTCTTGTATATATTTTTTAGAGACAAAGGTTGAAACAGGGACACGTGGCACATCGTACAAGTTCGCTCTACTGAACTAGTCTATAATCACGTCACTGTGGGAGATTTGGCATAACTCTTCCTTGGAGAATCCAATTGGGATCAGACTAGTGGCATTGGAAAGAGGACACAGAGGGCCACTGTAGGTTGCAATTTTAGAATTGGATGATCTGAAATTATAGAGATACATCAGGGGCAATATCGAGCTCCTACAAAGTGAAAAAAGGCGTGTAGATTTGTTTTAAATTTTTGCTTAATCTTGGTTTGAAAATTTATTTTCAAGGAATTCAAAGGGCATAGTAGAGCATTATTATCAGTAACTGATGCCCCAAGGAAAGAAAATCCAAACACCTAGTAAGCAACCTGAAAGCTCTAGCATGACATGAAGAAGAGGAAGAAATGGTACATGATATATCAAAATTACAAGACCAAGTGACAAATTTCACTCTCACAAAAGCTAACAAATGCTAAGATAAATGGCATGGAATTTAAGATAAAGGGCATGGAAGCTAAGATTGATGATCTAAAGATATATTTGAAGACATATTTGAAAAATTTTCTACAAGAAATACTTACTAATGGTGAAAGGGTAGTAAAGGAAACTCATGATGCGAACAAAAGAAATGTTAATCATGATTCCATGGACTCTAATGTTGGATTGAAGACCCGCCATATTCCAAAAATTGATATGAGGAAGCTTGATGGCAAGGATACCGCGACATGGATATTACAGATAGAGCAATTTTTCGATCTCAATAATGTGCAAAACACACAAAAGATACGTATTGCAACTTTATATTTGGAACCAAATCAGTTTGTATGATATCAATGGCTTTTGTCTCATAAACAAATCATCACATGGGAAATTTTTATGGAAGAATTGACAACACATTATGAGGATATAAAAAGCAACACTTTTTTTAGCCAATTGATAAGTCTCAAACAAAAGGGTTCAATAATGGAGCAAATTGAGGAGTTCCAAAAATTGAACATAAGGGTAAAAAATATTCCATAGGAGCATAGGATTGATGTGTTCATAGGAACTTTAAAGGATAATATCCAACATGATGTTTTCCCTTGGGAACCTGATTCATTAGAGAAGGCATTCAAGTTAGCAAGAAAAATAGAAAGCAAAATTATGGCAACCAAGAAGCATACCACTCACACTATAAAGATGGAAGTGTTGTTGCCCCTAGTCTTCCACAACCTATAAGGTTGACACCACAACAATAAGAAGAAAAAAGAGCAAAAGGGCTTTGTTACAGTTGTGATAGCAAATACACTAAAGGTCATAAGTGTGCTGAGAAGAAATTATTCTACATAGATTGTGAAGTGGAAGAAGAAAAGGAGCAAGGAAGGTCAAAAGAAGAGGATATACTCCAGGAACAAAGCCAGAAGATAAAGAAGAAATGAATCCAACCATATCTTGTAATGCATTGGCGGAATTACCACTCCTCAAACCATCAAGATAGAAGGACAAATCAAGAAGAAAAAGGTAATAGTGTTGATTGATTCAGGAAGTACCCACAATTTTATTCGTTGTAAGGTAGCAAAAGAATTGAATTGCTTCCTATATCCAACACCAAAGTGTCAAGTGATGGTTGCAAATGGAGGACCAATAAATAGCTCTGGAAAGTGCCATAATATCAAGCTTCCATGGGAGAATATGTATTTACTAGCCTAATGCTTTCCTTTCCAATGGGAGGTGTTGATGTTGTACTAGGACTCCAATGGCCACAATCCTTGGGTACAATAGTTTTTACTTTTCAAGAACTTTTCATGAAATTTTCTGCGGAAGGAAAGGAAGTTGATCTATGGGGTATTACAAGGAAATCAGGAAATATAATCAGCTCTAACGGTATGGCAAAGCTCTTAAAAAAGGAACAAAGAGGTGTAGTTACACAATTATGTTCGCTAGATGTTTCCACATCGAAATCATCTATTTCTCTAGACCTCCATAAAGCCTTGGACAATCATTCCAAGGTATTTGAGACTCCCAAAGGTCTCCCACCTATTCGTGATCATGAGCATGCTATTCATCTGATTCCATGAAGTGTTCCACCATACATCAGGTTGTACAGATATCCCTATGCCCAAATAAGTGAAATTGAACATATAGTTGCAGAAATGCTAGAGGCTGGTATAATTCAACCTAATCAAAGTTACAACAAGGATGGATCATGGTGCATGTGTTTGGATTATAGGGAGCTCAACAAGGTCACTATTAAAGATAAGTTTCCCATTCCTGTTATTGATGAATTATTGGATAAATTGCATGGATCAATTTACTTCACCAAGTTGGACCTTCTTTCAAGATATCATCAAATCAGAATGAACACTGAAGACATTCCGAAAACAACATCTAGGACTCACGAGGGTCATTATGAATTTTTGGTCATGCCTTTTGGCCTTACCAATGCACCTTTTACATTTCAAGGTT
>APFE031152934.1:0-16176 GCA_000404065.3 Pinus taeda
AGACGGGAGCATGGTATATTATCACTGCGATGGAGTATTTGACTCGATGGGTGGAGGCATAGCCTGTAGATTTCACAACTGCGACTATTGCGAAGTTCCTCTTTGAGTGTGTGCTTACCTGATTTGGGTGTCCAAAGATTTTGATGAGTGATCGGGCTATGCACTTTCTGAACGAGACGATCAGCGCATTGATGGAGGAATTTCAGGTATATCACCAGAAGAGCATGACTTATCACCCACAGGCTAACGTGATGGTGGAAGCATTCAATAAATTGCTGGAGAATGCGCTGACCAAGGTTTGCAACACTTACTAAAGTGATTGGGACCTACGCATACCCACAGTACTATGGGCCTATCAGATGACATGAAAGAAGCTGACTGGACAGACACCCTTTAGGCTTGTATATGGTGTTGAAGCAGTGATTCCCATGGAATACATTGTGCCTAGTCTACGCATAGTGGAACTCATTGGCATGATGGATCATAGAGCCCTGGAAGAGAGGCTCGCGTAATTGAATGAGCTTGAGGAAGAGATATTTCTAGTTGGATTTCACCAATAGGTCCAAAAGCAGTGTGAAAAAGCATGGCATGATCGACACATTAAGATGCACACATTTAAGTTAAATGACCAGGTTTTGTTATATGGCAGTAAGTTTGATAAATTTCTTGGGAAACTGAGAAGGCACTAGTTAGGGCCCTATGTCATTAAGCAAATTACCGACGGTGGAGCAATTTTGTTGGTTCAATTGAATGGAGATTCCTTCTTAGGAAAGGTGAATGGAAGTAGATTGAAGCCATACACAGGTAGTCCAGCCAGGTGACTATATGAGGGTAGCACATCCTTAGCACTCTAGGCAGCTAAAAGGAGGTGTGGGACTATAAACTACAATGCCCAGGTTAGGGAGTTGCGCAATTGGAGGAGTGTGTAGAGAAAGGAAGTATCACAGGGTTCGCGACAACATGAAGCGAGTTATGATTTCACGGTCGAAATGCGGCTAAATGGAGCAGGCAGCCAACATTTAAGATAAAATTTATGCATCAAATCCTTGAAAATCTATTGCCAATCTGACAATAATGAACTGAATGTGGGGGGAATGATCGGATTTGAATTCAAAAAGCCCTATAAATAATAGGTGGCTACCTAGTGAAAAACACTTGTCATTTTGAGAATCAAATTGTTGAGCTCTCAGGCACACATGAACCGAGAATTATTCAAGGCTCTTATAGCGAGTTTGACATTTGAGAAATTACCAAAGATGACATGAGTGTTGTTGAATAACATCATGTCGACACTTGCAATAGTTATGGACACCGAAGCAATGACCATCAAGGAGGCTATGCTGGAAATAGTTGGGGAGGCAAAAGAAGTTTCTCTAGAGGTTACCGAAGTATTAGCGGAAGTCCCCATATCACCACGGATGCCAAGAACAAAGCCGACCCCAACCAAGAAGAGCGCGAAAGATAAAGAGGGCAAGAAACCTGCAAAACTGGTGTGCATATCGTCGAGAAGAAATCCACCAAAGGAAAAGCCCACCGCATAGGAGAAGGGCAAAGCCATCAATCTAGAGCTAGAGGAGGAGGAAGTCGAAGACATCCCAGTGGATGACAAGGAATTGGGGATAGATGTGGAAGAAGTTGAAGGCTAGGGTGTAGACCCTATCACTCATTTGCCTAAGTACATTCCTCTATGCAAGGGCAAGACTAAGGTGCCAAAATATATCGATGAGAGTAAGGTCCCCTTGCAAACCCCTCTACTGCCGGATGAGATTGTCTTTGAAGGACCACACTTGGGGTGGATTCCTCTATTAAAACTTGAAGACTGGGACTTAGCTGACCATGACATGTTTCCACACTTGGCAACTGAGTAGCTAATGCACCACATTATTGACACAACCACCGGGATGACTGCATTGGACTTGTGGAAGTGGCTTAGAGGAGCAGACAAGGCAAGTCTACTCAACGTGCTATGGGTGTTTTACTACAACCACATCCCGATTATAGTATTGGTAATCAAGCAGATGCTATGCTTGGTGCATGATTGGTGTCTATGGCTGGAGGAGCCAAGACCCATCATTGACATATTGATCCATAGGATCACACAGTTTCCTACACAAGAGAAAATCCAGCCATAATGTTTGGGGGAAAAGGTGGCGAGCAGGCCCTCGCGGAGGTCATGAAGGAAAAATTTAAGCTTGTTAGGAAACTATGGGGCTATGCCATATCAAGTACCAGTTCCCCTACCTAAAGGTGGCCACACAAATTTTGGTAGGAAAGGTGATGAGAAAGTGTTGTGCCAATGAGGTGACAATGCCTGTTGTCGCACTAGCAGCTGAGTGCGCTAAAGGAGTCCAGTTCAATTGGGCACACTATCTCTGCGGTGAGTTCCTTGAAAACTTTTGCAAGGCACAAGAGCTTAGAAATACTTTCCGTTATGTGTGGCTCTTGATGTCTATTGTACTGGTAGAATGGGAGCTACTAGAAAATAGCCAATTCCCTTCGGTCACGATGGACCTACCAGAATCTGTGAAGTACGCTTTGTTGTGGGCGACCAAGGATGCAAAACACATCATGACAACAATATCTTATGGATCTTCATGGAGATGAACATCCGCATGGCCATTAATCACAAACCTCAGTTGTCACCTACGATGTTTTTCAACCTGCAGGGCTACGCAGAGTTTAAGGAAGATTTTCACCATGTGTCCATAAGGGCATGAAAGGACTCTATGCAGACATGGTATGGGTTGCCTTACTTGGAAACGAATGACGCCATTGATGCAGTACTTGATCATTGGCCAGCATAATGGGGCACTATAGTAGACTTAGCAGTGGGGGCGAACAAGTCTGCCACGCAGTGCAAGAAGGAGGAGGCCAAGCTCAAGATGACACAGGTGGCCGAAAAAGAGAAGGAGGCCACTGACAAGGCCCAGGCAGAGTCTGATGCTAATCAGCAAACGGAGAGGAAAAAAGGTGGAACAGAGTGGGGCTCTGACAAAGGTACGAGGTCACCTTCACCTGAGATAGCATAAGAGATGGATGAGTAGACAGAGTAGCACAACGCGGACCCACATGAGACGTTCGACTGAATCAAACATCCAAGGGAGAAAGAGAAAGGAGGGTATACAAAGAAATACAAGGCCACTAAGACATCGCTGGACCCAATCACCCTCACAAATCATGATTTGCATGACATCGGAGACACAGTGCAGGATGTCACTGTGAAGGCCCTACAATAGTTTGAGCAGCAACATCAACTAATATTGGGGGCTATCCAGACATGTCTACACCTAAGATAGAGGAAGAGATGGACGAGTAGATAGAGTAGCACAATACGGACCCATAGGAGACTTCCGACCACATCAAACATCCAAGGGAGAGAGAGAAAGGAGGGTATACGAAGAAATCCAAGGCCACTAAGACATCGCTGGACCTAATCACCCTCATAGAGGGCGATTTGCATGACAACGGAGACACAGTGTGGGATGTCACCGTGAAGGCCCTACAACATTTTGAGCAGCAACATCAACTAATATTGGGGGCTATCCAGATAGGTCTACAGGAGCTGCAGATCTGTGTGTCACAGGCTGGCAAAATTTCGACCAGCCTTGCTATCAGCACTTCAGAAGTTGCGGACATGCTATGCAGGAAGGTCGCTAGCATGATAGTGTTGCCTGATGGAGCACTGACCATGGATAATGAAGCTAACAGGACCACTGTTAGCACCCTCAAGGGAGTAGGGTTGAATCTGGTAGTGCTCCCTGGCATGGTGCTCCACCTATTACAAGATGGAGTGATCATGGAGTTGAGGGCTCATGAGCACCATGCTCTACAGGTGATCAGCAAGCAAAGGATTAACAATGATCAGATGGCCCTAAAGAGAGACTCTGCCATTGTTTTCGTGACCGAAGTGACTGACCAAAACAAGAAAATACTTCAGGTCATAGAGGAGGCATGCCCAACGGTCCCGTAGTTGGCCATTCCTAAGGAAGAATTGTCGAGGTGCACGTCTGCAAGCTGGCTACAAAGGTGGGCAATGCTCACACAAAGATATCGAGGGATTAGTTGGAGTTGAACCTATCGATCACCGCATTATAGTTGAAGGCCCAATCTTCAACTCCGCAAGAAGTAAAGGGGCAACGTGCAACTGCTATCACAGAGGCAATATCGATGGTCAATAGTGCAGTAGTAGACTAAACACAACTTTTTGAACAATCATTCGAGGTCTTGACGAGCTTGCATGAGGACCCTAATGTATAGTGGATGGAGACAGAAGCAGATGAGTTGCAGCAGTGCTATGATGAGCTCCAAGGCATAATGTGAACCATCGCTCTCACGTAGAGATTGGAAAAGCTGCAGGTAGCCAAACAGTTGAAGGAAGAGGAAGATGCAGCGTAGCACAAGGAGGTAGTGCTGAAGGTGTGAATGAAGCCCTAGTTGGATTAGGCATATGTAGTTACAACCTCTATTTAAGAAAAGCTTGCGACTCTGCAAACAACTCAATAGAAGCTTCATGCCAACAATTCATGAGAAGTAATCAAGTAGATGGTTAAAGAAGTAAAGCAGGAGGCCGCACAATGCACTGCCAGGCTTGCGGTCATACAGGTCGAGTTGGGAGGTCTTCGCACTAAGATCTCTGCACCCACAGAATGACCTAAGGGTGAGTCACGATGTTTGTGTTGGGGGCTTATTGGGAATGAGATCCCCCAAGGATAGTTTTTGGGCTAAAAGCCCAAGTTTTGGGTCAAATTTTGTAATAAAGGTGTAAAGTCTCCACCTTCTTGTCACGAAGCGTGAAGGTGTCATGAGTCATAAATGGTTCTCCACCCTTATTTTGTATAGTGTAAATTAGGCTGTAAAGATCTACCCATGGCCCGCAGACCATGGGATTGTATAAAAAGAGCTAAGTAAGTAAGCTCTAAGTAGTGATAAGTTTTTAGTGGTAAAAGACAAGGCTCGAAGTCTTGGTAGAGAAGTCTAAGTTTCGGGTCTTAGCATAGGAAGAGGCTCTACAGATGAGTGCATGGAGGCCTAGGGTGGATGTTTGCAGCTGAGTGCGCAGACCTCTATAGCTGTGTGTGCAGGGCGGATAGAGTCTATAAGCATCTAAAGATATCAATAAAGAGAAGTATTCTACAAATTATGTGTATCTATTTCTTGTTAATCCATCTGGTTATATTGCATTTTGGGTTCAATATATAATTTTCATGTGATGCACGAATATATGTGACTGTATTAGTTTATCAAACGCAAGTAAGAATATATATTTACGTGACACTAACTATGATAGTTTAATTAGATAAGTAAGATACTTAAGATAATTTGGGAATCTATACAATACATTGTCCTAGAAACATGAAAGCACTTGAACCACATGTTAGGGCTGCGTGAAGGTCATTCATACCCCTTCATAGAGGTACCAAAGGGAAAGATAAAGGACTAGACAGACAGAGCCCTAGAACCCTAGAAAATATCATTTTTATTATATCTATATAACTATATGTATTATAAATTTTTTAATAAAATTATAAAAGATAATATCATATATATATAATATATATTTATATATATATATAATATATTAATATATATGATATATATTTATATATATATGGATGTTTAATTTATATGTAATGTAAATAATATTACAAAGATTTATCATATATCTATCTTAATTCTAAATCCACAAAGTGTTGAGGGGTCAAATTTATACACGTGTAAACATTTCCCAAGTTATATACTTAAAAAGAGGGGATCCAATTTCTACATGTGTAAACATTTCTTAAGTTATATACTGAAGAAAAGGTTTACATATTTAGTGATTTGATTTGTTTTGATACTTGGTATATTTATAATTAAAATGGATCTTTTCTCGTTTAATAGAAATCCACTTAGATCCATTTTAATCCTAGATATATGAAACCACAAATGAATCAAATCTCTTGTCATTTTTTTTTTCAAATTTTACACTCAAAAAATAATTTATACCTTTACAAATATGATCACACTAAATGTTTAATAAATTTAACTTTAAAATAAATATAAATTGAATATAAAAATTTTCCATTTAAATCTTTAAACCAATACTCTTTCAATTTCTATTACAACTCTTTCTTTTTTTCTCTTTAATAATAATAAAATAACTTTCGAAAATATTAGAAACTTCATTATTTCTTAATTTATTTTTAATAAAAAATCTAAATATATATATATATATATATATATATAATATATATATATTATATATTCTTATTTTTAAAGATATTATAATAAACTTTATATTTTTAATGTATAAAAAATAAAAATAAAATTCCAAGCGGAAAAATGTCCAAACCTCTTTAAAGTTATATACCCACTAGTAAGGAAAAAGCATCTATTCATATTTTTTCTTAATATGTGATGTATCTCCATCTTTTAAAAATTTCAAATGTTTCTCAAGAGTGCCAAAGTTTCATGACAGTCAACATCTTTTCCCTCCAATCTCTGTGGAAACCCTTCGCTTCTGCAATTAATTTGTTCTTGTGCGCCCCTCAACTCTATGAAAACTCTAGGTCATGCAATCTATTTCATATAATCTAAGAAACTAAAACATGCCACTCCCACCAAACCTTTTATATTCATACCAATCTCAACCAGTCTCGCGTTCGAATAGCGGCGAGTGGAGCAAAGTGGGTGCACCTCTTCTTTTGTGTTATATCCAACTAAGATGATGCTGATGTTAGGGTTTCAAACTCGAATGGGGTCAGGTAAGAAGAAAGAAGTCAAACTCTCTCCAACAATTCCTTCAACTCCCATGGTCATGAGTCCAACTAGCCCTGATAGGCCCCTAATGTTGGTCTATTGCGATGATAAGGGCAAGTTTGGAATGGACCCCAATGCCATCGCCACTATGTAGCTCGTGAAAGGGACTCTTAGTGTTGTTTCCGTTTGCGGTCGAGTGTGTCAAGGGGAAGAGATTCATTTTGAATTAGGTTGGTCTTGAAAATATTTTGTGGAAGATCCTTATTTCTTTTCTCGCAAAGACATAGTCATATCTTTCATTAAATTTGAAAAATAATAGTGTGTTTACTATGGCATACTCTGTAGAGAAATAAGAAGCTATGGTGTAGAAGCTAGGGAATTTGATATTGAGTGTAGTTGATGCAAGCCAAAACCCCTTTGTAATTTAATGCCCAAATGTAAAGCCACCGTGGCTCTAAACCTCCTCTCTTCAAAGGGGTGGGAAACCTCCAGGGACTACTTTATGTCCCGCTCCAACTTACTGCTGGGAGAATTAAACCACTTGAACAACAAACCCATAAATAAGTTAAAGGAAACTATATGCCATTCCAACCACCGTGTATTGTTCCGATAAGATTCTGGGGATGTGTTCCTCTATCGATCTTGCTTCGAAGTAATAAAATAAAGGAAAATTTGATCAAGTTCAGCCTATCGCTTGCTCAAAATCATGTACAAAACCGTTTAAGGAAATTCATCCCTTCCCAACTATAACTTGTAGGGTATAATTTAACATAGAAAATAAAAGAACCTCTGCACAATAGGGAAAAACATTCCAAGAACACAAATATGTGCATAAAATCTAAATTGAACCTTCAAGGGGTGCACATAATATTCAAAACGTGCAAATGAGACAAGCTCCTTCACAAGATTCCACACTAGACCTCTCGATGCTGAAAGTGAGCTACGGAGGTAATTTTATTGCTATTTTCACAGTAATAGGGAAATTAGAATTGTTTTTAGGTGTTGTTCCTAAAACATGGATCTATTCACCAACTTCACTAACATAAACTAATTTAAGTCTTGTTTTGTTCATTACATGGACTAATAAGAAAAAGGCCATTAATTAATACTAATAAATATTTAAATAGCCAATCAAGCATTATTACATGCCATATTCATTAAAATTCCTAATCTGATAAGGAAACTCATGAGGGTCCAACCCCTCTAGTAAAGTTTGACCACGTGGTCCTTTAAAATGAATAATGCTCATGAAGCTGAAAACTATTCATGGCTCCTGACATGAGTTCATTAATGGACTTGCCACTTTTCTATATATGTGTGGCAATCATCCAAGTGGTATCCTCTACTGGATTGTCCATCCACTTCACTAAGTACTCATAGTACTTCTTTCCTCTGATTTTCTTAATGACCCTCTTCTCTAAGATATTTTTAGGTTGCAAAAGATTTAGTGAAAGAAAATGGTTTTCCCAATTTATGTCTGATTGCTACTGTTGTTTACTACTGCTTGCTACTAATTTTGAAGGTTCCAAATATTTATAGAGGTATGAAATACTAAAAATAGGGGAAATTCCCAATCCTAGAGGCAATTCTAATTCATATGCATTATTAGAAAATTTCCTCAAAATCTTGTATGGTCCAATATTTCTCTATTTTAGTTTGTTGTATTCACCTTTTGGAAATATTTCCTTCCTGAGGTGAGCTAGTACCATGTCTCCAACCTCTAAAATCTGTTCCTTTTTCCTCAAATCTTCCTAGACTTTATACTTCATGCTGTTTTCCTGCAGTTTATGCTTGACTTGCCTATGAATTTCCTACATTGCTGCTGTAAACTCTTCCCCTGCTACACTTCTTTGTTCTGCTCTCCCTAGATTCCCAAGTTCATAAATTCCTTAGGATTCATTCCATTAAATTTGAGAGAAAATTCTCTACATTTAGTCTTCACATTTAGGGAGATGCTCTACATTTTCATTAGTTGAGTTAATAGTTTCTCACGACTCTAGCATTTCTTGCATAATGTTTCATTGTTGATAATAACCATTGTGGAAGATAATATCTGCTCCTTAAATACAAAGTATAGTAATTGTTTTATAACATGCTTCATTGTTGTTCTTTTAATGGTAGCCTCTTCCTCTAACAAAAGTAAGGTGTGATTATAACTAGAGAGAAGAGTTTGTATATATCATGTATGTAGATATGCGAAGAGAAATATCTCCATAAATATAATTGGAAAATTGATTTGTAGTAAATCTTGTAATCAACCTGGAGATACCTCAAGCAACTATGTTGTAGCTAGTCCCATTAAAGCAAGGATATGAATTGCTACGGTGAAGGGCAACTTTGGCTGCAGGAGGAATTCCGGCACTAGGAGATATTCCTAAATTTTAACTCTTGTACCAAGATAGATTCATATTTTTTATTTTCTAATTCTTATATTGTTTTCATAATTTGTGGTTCTTGTTAGGATTGGACGGATCAACCATATTACATAGTGAAATTCCAGAAATATCTGACAATATGATTAACTGTGGAAGTCTCCAACCACTCAATCTCATAGTAGTTCAGAGGTTCCTGTGGAAAAATTATAATTACTTAAATTCTCACCCATGAAATATATATCCAACTAATGTATAAAGAAGGAAAAAATTTTGTTGGTCATGCATCCAGTAGAGGAGAATATAGTGTAAAATCATCTAGAAAGTAATATAGCAGTTGATGTTTTAATTTTATGAATCTTTAGAAAGAAATAAAGGTGAGAACATAAAAGGAAATGTACCATGCTTTTGAGAATGCCTGTAAGTCCATACGCCTGTCCGTAGATGAACACCAGATATATTATAAATATACAGTAGATGGGTTTTAAAGAGATGTACATTTCAACCTTTTAGGAGACTAGCATTGCTCTTGTTGGGATATTAAGATTTCAGTATGCATTGTGATGAAAATTCACATTTTCATTGAACGCCTTTCTACTCATTTGTTTAAGTCCATTTCTACTTGTTGAGAATGGCTTAAATATCTCATAGTAAGTAGGTGTTTGTATATTGAAAACCCATTTGGATTGCACCATGCTTGATAATATGTATGAAGAAATTACATAGTCTCTACATACAAATTATTACTTAAATGGCTTAAAATTAAGAGCATTTAAATGGTTTTTATATGTCAAGCTTGTGTCATATTGAATATCTAAATATGTATTATTGACTTTCCATACTTCCACCTAGCATGAAATATAATTATACCACAGTGATTGTATGAGTACACACACATAACCTCTCTAAATCAATTTATTGATAATTTAAGATATTTGTATTCATATTTTTTGCTTATAAGTTGAAGGGGTGTGTTACATAAACCCTTGACTCCACTTTATGAATTGGAAAAGTAAGGGTGTTTCAGTTGATGAATTTCCTTTTGTATTTTCAGAGGGATAAAATTAAAATATGATGCAATAGATTCCAAAATGAATATTATATGATGTTGAGGACCAACATTACTAGCTCCTCCTCTTCGGATTGCTTGTCTCTGATGAGGAGTCATGGTAGTTGAAGCGAGAGGGTAATTCTAGCCACCCATAATAGGTCCAAGGAAAACTAAATAAACAAATGGATTAAAATGAATCTAGACTGACAAACCAACACACCAACAAGTTGTCTCCTCAACACCCAAGACATCTTTTAATATCAAACAACCATTCTCTACATTTAGGCTTGACATTTAGGAATATGCTCTACATTTTCATTAGCTGAGTTAAGAGTTGCTCATGGTTCTAGCATTTCCTGCAAAATGTTTCATTGTTGATCATCACCATTATGGAAGATAATGTCTGCCCCTTAAATACAGAGTGCTAATTATTTTATAACATGATTCACTATTTTTTTCTATCAGGAATATATTTTTAAAAATGGTTTCTGCAAAGAAATTGAACAACCTTCCCATAAGAGACTAAATAAATGCTAAATTTATGGCATCAGAGGCAGAGTGCAATGGGAATGTCCCTTAGCTAGGTCGTTGGGGTGTGTTACACACATGGTCATTGCTCATAGATAATTGTGCCTTGTCTAAATATAAAACAATAAATTAACTAATGATGGAGCATGCATGCATGCTTGTGCCCCCTACAACCTATCTTCATAACATCATCACTCCTCCCAAAGAAAATTATTATTGTGCCTAGCTTCATCTTCTATCAATTCTGCAAACACATCTTGAGGTATTGATCTAGTGTTATTGTTGTGGTATGAAGGAGAACCAACTATGGAGAAAACAAGGTAAAAATCTAACACACACAAGCTAGGATTCTGACAGGAATTGACCCAGTTTTTTCTTGCCATCAACTTGGGACTGTCAAGGATGTAACTCATTGGAGGAAGCCAGAAATTTGAATTTTTGAATAGGTTATTGAATCGTAATTGTCAAGTCTGCAACTATTTCTATGATATCTTTAGGTTTTTTAGCATTCTGTTCTTTACTATAAATTAGTCCTATACAAAGCAAGCCTCAAATAAGTTTGATTTCAAAAATTGCAAAGCTTCAATTACCTTATGAATCACTTAAGTTTCATTGTTGAATGTTGTCTTCCATTGTTTTGATTTTTATTTGGATACATGCCTTAAGTTCAAGAGCTATTATAGTCCAATATATAAGATAAGATTTTTCAGAACCTTTATTGAAGGTTTGCAACTTTATTGACTACTCAAATTTATCTGGTACCTTAGAGCTAGCTACTGGCCTCATTGAACATGTCTGTAAGTCAAAAGGAGCAAACAGATCAAGCCCAAGGCATTTTATGCGTTGATGCTCCCCATCATGTGCTTGACATGGTTGAACCTTCACTGATTTGATGTGAAGGTATTAATTTTTCTGGTTCTTTGAATCCTTGTTAATAATAATAATTAACATTTAAAAATTTAAAAAAAGTCTTTCGGTAGAAATCACATGAGAGATTTTTTTTTTTTTTGGCTGACGTGTTTCGAACCAACAAGTGTGGTTCATCATCAAGATTGTTAATTTAAGGATACTGACATTTTTTTGGATATTGTCTGCTTTGCTATGTTATTTTTTTATCATATTTTGAATACTCGAAGATGTGTATCATGCAATTGTTCACTTGTTAGTGCTTGGAATGTTGGAAAGAACTGGAAACATAACTTTGTGCATTAAGGAGAAGGTATTAGAATATGGATATTTTAATGATCTAGTATTTCTTTTGTTCGAATGGGTAGGTAGCTAATAACGAGGCATCTCTGTGTCTCAAATAATTCAAAGTCCTGAACTTCTTGTTGACCTTCAAGATTATGATTATTCTCTGGATATGTGGGGCCTTGGTAGTATGTTTACTGGAATGGTAAGCAACAAAACATTGTCAAGGGAACACATTTAATTATCCACACAAATTCTTTTCATGAGTAACTTTCCCTTTGTTGCAATAGTTATTTTAAGTTTTATATGTTGTTTTGCTTATGAATTTTTATTGATTTATTTATTGTTGAAGATCTTTCGTAAGGAGCCATTTTTTTATGGGCATGATAACCATGATCAATTACTTAAGATATCAAAGGTGAGCCTTATATGACAAAGAAACTTTCTTATCTTTTTCATGGTTTTCATTCTCCTTTCCTTCATTATTTTGACATGTTCTACAGACATTCTGTGAAGAATCTTAGGGATAATTTCTAGGTCAATATTGTAAATTTCATAGATCTTTGTTTTAAATCTCCTATTGGTATGATTCCCTGGCTTTAAGTTAATCCCAATTTACTTTTATATCATGTAATGAGTTTGACATTAGTTTGGCGCAAAAGTAACAACTAGAAGAAATAGATATTGAAGTAGTTCACACTTGCAATTTATTGCTTGATATGATCTAAAGTCTTAGATTGTACCTTTCTTATGAATCAAAAACTTGATATTCAGAGCACAAAGGAGAGGGTTGAAGAAAAAAGAAATAATGTTCCATTGTTATACTTCATATGATATTATATTTACATGCAAAAAATATTGTGTGTTTCTTTGACAAATCCTTTTCCAAAGATTTTCAAAGAAATGGGTCTTATGAAAACTTTACAGCCAAGTAATTTGAATGCATAATGAATCCTATTGGTTTCAATTTAGGGTCCTCATTATGAGAACCAAAAGCTGCAAAGCCTTCAAAATATCCAGGAACTCTTAGATAGATTGTAGTTGTACTACAGATGAACATTGAATATAACCTGAGAAATGCTCCATAATGTAACATGAAACCATAGACGAAGGGCATTGTATATTTCATCCTCTCCCCATAAAGAGTCGCTTGGGACTATGCTAGAGATAATTCACCAGAGCATTGGAGTAGTATTGGTTGTATTATCAAGAGATAAGACAAGTAACAATTACCAGAATCCCTACTTTGACACTCCTAAATTTAATCACAGGTTCTAACCATGTGAAACCTTGCCTTTAGGTTCTCTAATATAAGCCTAATTAAGAGAACTCTAGAGTGTTATTGTCCCCTTCCTTAGACAACTTTGGGGAAACCCTCGAGCAGTTTCCTCACATTCTGTGAGTGGTGCCCAATGTAAATGATGTTGGTAGATGTGTGCCAACCCTCAAGGGACCCGAGTGGATTACACCTTGTGATATTCGAGGTCATTATCGCTTTGACATTGCAAGTCAAACCACTTGAACTAACCACTGGGGCTATAAAAGAATGTTATATATATATATATATATATATTGTCTTTTTTCTCCAAAAAAAGCCTCATGAGTATTTTTTTCTCCAAGGAGAACACTTCGTGTATATCCCTTCAAGTACTTTTCCATGATCCATGGATGGTAAATTGGCTAAAGTAGTGCCACTAATTAGAGAGCTTACCTGCTAGGGAATGCGAGACTCGAATCTGTAACTTTCCCAACTTTTGGTAAGAGATGTCACATTTGTCTCACGACAGCTTTGCATACATGCCTTACATATCAGTAAGCTAATTTAAAAAAAAAAATGAAAGCACATATGTTAGAGATTTCAATGCAGACTCTGAAAGTTATCTACATATCACAAAACCTGTGAGCTGTGTCAACAAACAGATATTGTTCATGTATATATAAAACAAAAATACATCATTGGAGAAGTCTGTAGAGAATTTTGTAGCTAATATTCATGAATGAAATCATTTGCATCCCACGTTGACAAATGGAAATGGTCCAATTACCTAGACCCATCCCTAATGCCTCTTTTGAAACGTCGTCAGCTACATTGTTATTGTCCCTATATTGTGAGACAAAAGGGTCTCTCTCCCTCTCTCTCTATGAATCATTTGGAGAGAAATATATATATATATATTTCTCTCTCTCGAAATCATATGGAGACAAACCCGCGAACTCTATCCCACCCAATAGTTGTTTGTATACATGCTCGAATTGTTCTGACTTTCCTTCTAAGAATACGGTACGGTAATACTCAGAATTGAGTTCATGGCCTTTTCTTTTCTTAGGGAGAAATTCTATGCATAAGATTTGTGAAAATGTAATGAGCAAGGTCATGGGAAGAAGAAGCAATGGAAGATATGTATTTTGAAAACTAGAATGAAGAGTGGGTAGGAGATTCCTCAAATTTGACATTCAATGAGGGTTGTTTTTGCATGCGTAAAAGAATTATCGAGTTAAAATAGTGAGCTCTAATACCACTACTAGCTAGGATGAATAACTCCATGCTTAAATGAATTTATTCAACTCATAGCATACATATATACAAGAGGAATTGACCTTTGGTTTCATATTCTTAAGAGCTCCAAATGACTCTTCTAATTCACCTATGACCCTTCATATTTCTCTTAGATTAATACTTACAAAGTTATTCACAATGTACCTCAATCTCTAAGGATTATGTATTTAACATTTCCCCCTTAATTCAAAGGGGTTTCTTTCGAGTCAAAGCATCGTTCTCAACATTTCAAACTTTTCTCTTCCAAGTGCTTTGGTGAAGTTGTTTGCAATTTTCTCCTTTGAGAATCAATCTCTCAAACAAATTATTTTTTCTTCTAGATGGTATTAAAATAGATGGTACTTAGTGTTGATGTTCTTGGTTCGATAAGGGGTTCTATGATTCATGGCCAACTTTAGTACATAAGTATTGTCAACCAAAAGAGTATAGTGTACATGTTTCTCCTAAAACTTTTATAGGTATTTTCCTGAGCACATAATCTTTTTGAAACTTTCACTTCTTTCTTCCCTCCCTGCTCTCAGAAGATTTTTGAATTTTGTACTTCTCACTTCCACTCCTTGCTCCCAATAGACTTAAGCTAGATCCTTTAATTTCTAGGCTTAAAATGTGAGAAAGATCATGGACAATATAACTACCAATGGGTGCCAAAATAAACTCAAGGAATGGTAAGACTAAGAACTACATAGGCGATCCAGGGAACTCCATGCAAACAAGATAAGAGAGTTGAGAAATTCAACATATTTAGAAACAAAAATGTTTTTCCTTGGGGATCTAGTTGTTATCTCATGTGAAACCTTGAGGATTAACTTATGAGGTGCCTTGAGTGGAACTGTTGTGCTTGTTACTATTAGATAGAGGACTTTTAGTTTCTAGATCCTCTAAAATATGGATTAAAAGGTCTGTAATTAGGCGTAGACTTCATAATTAAGGGCACATTAGGCCTGATGATAGTGTTGGCAAGATAATCATGACCAACTCAGGGCAGTGAGTGTCGTGGGACATAAAGGATGAGGGGGATGGCGTGAATAAATGAATTCTCTACTAAACTCGACCAAAGAAAAGATCTAGTATCCTAGGTTAGAATTATTCATTACCAAGTGTATTATAAATAGTTTCAACAAAGCATTAACATATGAGGCTACATATGGCATGCCAATAATCGCTTCAACCATAAGGTTGAGCAACCACAGGAAAATCTTTCAAGAGATTGTGGATGTGAGTCTTGGTGCCATTTCAGGAAAATCACATGCATATCATGGCCTTCTATTCAAAAGTACACTGTCAGGAAGAAACTATAGCTTTTGTCTTATGTCTGTGTGATGTGGATTCTAATTCATAAATTTCACCCCTAGAAGAACCAGTCCAAGGGATGAAAAAAATTTGCAAAGAATTAAATTGTGAGTAGAGAAGTGTGTTGTTTCAGTTGATGCTTCCTTATATTTGAAAAAAACCCATGGATGACCCTGCTGAAGCATCCATGCAAAATTCCTGACCATGTCACATACTACAAGCCTTTTTTTACATTAATATTTTTTCTTGGAAATTTTTCAATTAGAAATGAGTTCCATTATGTGATTCAAGATACATGCAATCTCTTTTCTTCTCACCATGGTTTTAATTATACATAATTATTCCATGATGTTTTAGTATCCCGATAAAATGTTGGGTTGATAGGAAAATCTGTGAATGCTTCTTATCATGCTGTTTGTTTCAACATAGAGTTGGTAAAATTAATATAT
>APFE031152937.1:9026-20566 GCA_000404065.3 Pinus taeda
AGAGACCTGGAGAGATTTTCCTTTCTCAAGGAAAATATATTGTGAAGCTTTTGGAAAGATTTGGGATGGTGGACTGTAAGTCCGTGTCGACACCAATGAAACTCAACTTTAAGAAGTTGAGTGGCAGCGTTGCAGGGCATATCTTGGCCAATCCTACTGAGTATCGTCAACTCATAGGAGCTTTGATGTTCTTAGTGAACACCCGTCCGGACATATGTTTTGCAATGAATACTTTGAGTCAACAGATGGTTGAGCCTCATCTTTTTCACTGGGTTGGTGCCAAGAATATTTTGAGATATCTTTGGGGCACGATAAACCATGGGCTGAGATACACTGCCGGGAGTGTGATACTCCATGGATATACTGATGCCGATTGGGCTGGCAGTGTGGTGGATCGTATGAGCACATCTGGATGCTGTTTCAATCTTGGTTCTGCTTCGATCTCATGGATGAGCAGGAAGCAGAAGTCGGTGGCTTTGAGCATTGCGGAGGCTGAATACATTGCTGCTAGTATGGCCTGTTGTGAAGCAGTTTGGTTGAGGAAGCTCTTTAGTGACCTGTTCCAACATGTGCTGGATACCACTGTGATACTCTGTGATAATCAGAGTGGGATTCGTATGACTGAGAATCCTGTGTTCCACGACCGATCCAAGCATATTGATATCAAGTACCACTTTATCCGGGATATGGTACAGCGAGGCGCCGTAAGGCTCGATCATATAGGAACTAATGAGCAGGTCGCGGATATTCTCACTAAGACCCTGGGGAAGGTCAAGTTCCTAACCTTCCGTGAGAGTCTTGGTGTTGTGGAAAGACCCTATGATGTGGGTCCTGTTGGACGATGAGCTCTGGGAGCTCTGGGGGGATTTGGGGATAGCTTCTCGGAGCTATAAGCACTCATAATGCTTCTGCCCCACCCTTGTGATTATTGAGCCGGTTCGCCACTCATTTATCTGTGCCTCGTATGCATCCTACCCATTGAGTTCAGGGCTCATGGGAAGTGCCTCTCATTTGGCCAATGAGGTGTGGAAAAGCTAGAGACTATTAGCAAAGACTGATGGACGCATCAGAGATTGCCGTACTCTCTATCTAGGATGGCATGGTCCAACCACTTGATCTGGGATCAATTATACTGGTCTGGGACCAATGGTAGGAGTTGTACATACTATGACGCTGACTTCGGGTCGGCTAAGACTGGTTTGGGACCAGTGGTACATACTCCGAGACTGACTTTGTGTCAGTGCAGGACTGGTCTGAGACCAGTAGTACACTCTCTGAGCCTGCGGTACTGGTCTGGGACCAATAAGAGTCGTACATACTATGACGTTGACTTCGGGTTGGTTGAGACTAGTCTGGGACTAGTGGTACGCACTCTGAGACTGACTTCGGGTCAGTGGAGAATGGTATGAGACATTCTCGATCAATTCTTCTTCTTCATAGTTCAGCAGAGCAGAGTTGAGCAGAGCAGAGCTAGCAGAGCCAGCAGAGCTGAGCAGAGCAGAGCTAGCAGAGCCAACAGAGCAGAGCTAGCAGAGTTGAGCAGAGTTGGGCAGAGCAGTGTAGGGCACTGATGGCCGAGATAGTACAGTCGGACTTATGGATCACCGGATGGAGTTCTCCCTAGTTGAGAGGGAGTGTTAAATTGGCAACTAGGGCCAAACTCCATGTGGGTTGGCTTATTTATGGCAGCTGATATTTTTATTGGATCCCTCTCATCGAGAGGTGTAGGATTGATCCAAAGATCATCCGACTCCGATAAGTATTTATGGAGATATGAATTTATTTTGTTTATGTAATTATTATCAAGCCGACCAGCACTTATGTAGGCTCTAGAAGCCCAACGGACATGTCTATTCATCATCCTCATTTTTGGTATAAATAGAAGAGGATTCGATGTTATTTGGGGACACATTCTTGATGTGATCTCCTCTCCACGTATTGGGTTTCTGGAGAAGGAGAGTCACAAAAAGGAATTCGTTGACCTAGTTGTACGATGCCCTAGCTGATCCAACACAGTGAGTTACTTAACTGTTCATAAGGAGACCTCATACGCTGTTCATGAGGAGACCTTATATGCTTTACGTGGAGACCTTATATGCTGTTCTTATCCGCTGTCCTCGAAGGCTACTATAAGCAGTCCTAAAGAAGAGTAGGACGCAATCATCTAAAGATCATATATCCGCAATAAGGAGGAGACTCAGCCGCAGTAAAGAGGTCTATTATACAGCTGAAAGAGAAGCCCTAGCTGTTGTCCAAAGGTACTCTAACCGCAGGTCTAAAGGAAGTCTTAGACGCAGATATGAAGGTGCTTTAGAAGCCCTTCACGCAGTAATAAGGAGCCCTTGATCCACTGTTCAGATATGCTCCTATCTGCAACTAGCCACTGTCAAATAGAGGCTGCTATACAGAGTCAAAGCTGGCGTCATTTAGGTGTTCCTACTCGCTGTCAAGAGGAATGTAAATTCACTATTCTAAGTGGTCCAAATCCGCAGTTAAGGGTGGATCTAATGTGCCCTAATCACAGCAAGTTGTCAGTGTGAAAGTGGCATGGTTTGGGCATCTCGTTTGTGACAGTATAAGGTTAGAGGACCAAGTTAAAGGAGCATAGTATCAGATTTGTTGAGGTGTCCAAGGCAACTTCATACGCAGCCCTAATCATCTGTCTAAGAAGTCCCATCTGCTGCAGTCATCTAATTGATATAAACTTGGATTGTTGTAGATAATTTAGGTCTGCTGGAAGGTGGAACTATAGCCTAGCTGCTTTGCTAGGCTGCAAGCCATAGTAAGCAGCTAAGGCTAATATACTTATTGTTGCATAACTTAACAAGAAGTGACAGGTAGCAGGCATTGAGGTCAGATCAGCAATGAGTACAACACTGGGTGCAGATCCGTGTTAAAGAACAGCTAAATGATTGGAGCAGACCAGTGACAGGGGCAGCAACATGAAGTGCATAGCATGGTCATGATTAGTGCAGCATGGTGTAGTATGCAGTAGTGCATCTAGAGGACCAGATGCAACACGATGATAGGTATAAGTTGAAGCAGAATGTCTTCAACTGATCTCATCATTATACGAAATGATCTATGTCAGATCTAGATAAGTCAAAGTGTTGACTTTTGTTGTAAATGTACTTCTCTCTCTCTCTCTGCTGAACTTTGAATATAAAAGAAGAATTTGATCAAAGGGTTTCCCCACACATTGTGGGGTTTGTCCCTGGCTCGCGCCATATCTTGTTGTCCTCTTGTCTTGGCTTGTCTTCTGCATTTTGTATTTATGTTCTATCTGCAGTTTATCGTAATGCTGATGTGATTGCTAACTGTGAAAATTTAAATAAATTGCTCTAGCATAGAACATACCTAAACTTAACAAAACCTCTTTCATTAACACTCCATTTAGGAATATTGACTTCACGTCCATTTAGTAAGCTTTCCACTTGTTTTTTACTGCTCTGGACAACACTGCTCTCACGGTTTCCATTCTTGCAACTGGTGCGAAAGTTTCCTCATAATCTCTCCCATACTGCTGCTTATATCCTTTGACAACAAGCCTTGCCTTGTGTCTTTTTATTTTGCCTTCAGCATTACTCTTGGTCTTATAGACCCATTTAACTCCAATGACTTCTTTTCCTTTTGGTAGTTCAACCAAATCCCATGTCTTGTTTCTTTCTATGGGATTGATCTCCTCATCCATAACTTCTATCCATTTCATATCATTAATTGCATCTTCAAAATGAATAGGGTCATCAACATGACAATATAAAGAAAACAAGGAATTCATATCTTCATCATAAATGTCACTTAAATTTCTGAATTTCTTACCTCTTTCATTTGGTGTACAAGTGCTTGAAGAAGCACTTGAATTTCCCGCTTGTGATGTGCTTGGAAAAGCACTTTCATTTCTCCTCAAGGGTGTCATTTGCTGCCCTTGTGTTGGCGCTGCTGTTTGGGGATGTATTTCAGCCATCTCTTCATCATATTCATCATGTGACAAAGAGCTTTTAACATTCATTGTTTTCTCTATGCTTCCATCCCAAGCGTCCTCCTCAATAAACTGAACATCTCTGCTCACGAAAAACTTCTTGGTGGATGGGTTATACAACCTGTAAGCTTTGGATTCCTCATTGTATCCAATGAAAATACATTTCTCCCCTTTGCTGTCCAACTTCTTTCTTAGCTGATCTGGAATGTGTGCATAAGCCACACATCCAAAAACTTTCATGTGGGTGACTCCTTTCTTTCTGCCACTCCATGCTTCTTCCGGCACTTTGTTCATGACTGCTTTTGTAGGAAACCTATTCAAAATGTATGCTGCACAGTGTACAGCTTCAGCCCAATAATCATTTGGCAAATGATTTGCCTTCAACATACTTCACGCCATATCCATGATTGTCCTATTCTTCCTTTCAGCAACTCCATTTTTCTGCGGAGTGTACCTTGTGGTAAACTGTTTGTGAATTCCATTTTCTTTACAAAAACATAGAAATTCTTTGGAGATATACTCACCTCCTCTATCAGTTCTTAGAACTTTGATATGCAGCCCACTTTGGTTTTCTACAAGTGCTTTGAAATTTCGAAATTTTTCAAACACTTCACTTTTGTTCTAAAAAAAATATACTCAAGTTTTTCTAGTAAAATCATCAATGAATATTAAAATATATTGGCTTCCTGCTAGTGATGGAGTTTGCATCGGTCCACATAAATCTGAGTGGACAATCTCTAAGGGTGCTTTTCCCCTTATGTTTTTCCTTGATGGAAAATTTTCTCTATGTTCCCCAGGATACAACCTTAACAAACGCTATCTGGTTTCTCTATCAATGGTAATTCTCTTACCATCCTTTTTCTACTCAACAAGTTAAGACCTCCAAAGTTGAGATGTCCAAATCTCAAGTGCCACAACCAATTTTCATCCTTTGGTTCGCTTTGGAAAACCTCTTGTGTAACTGCTGCAATTTCTACCCCATTTTTCAAATCAACTTTTATCCTGAGAGGGAACATCCTGTTCCTTGTCATCTTCACTTCAGCAATACATCGTTTGCTGGGTTTTCTATCAATAATGGTGCATACATCATTCTCAAAGAAAACATTGTAACCCTTTTGAACAAGCTGTCCAATACTCGAGAGGTTACACCTCATTCCGAGAACATAATAGACATCTGCTATGGTTTTCTTTTCACCTTTCTTTGTAAAGATTTTACTTCACCTTTTCCCATAACAGAGACTTTACTATCAGTCCCAAGTGTGACTTGTGACTTCACACTTTGATCTAACTTAGAAAACAGGGCTATGTTTCCTATCATATGGTTACTGCAACCGGAGTCTAGAAACCATATATCATCACTCTTTGTTTCAGCTATATTACAGGCTAACAACAAATTATCTTGGTTGATATTTTCTCTAGTGAAATTTGCACTAGATTTATTATTCATATCGTGCTGCTTCTTCCTACATTCATTTGCATAATGCCCAAATTTTTTAACATTGGACATTGGATTTTTCATACCTTTGTCCTTGAATATGATCTTGTCCACTTTGTTGACTGCTGTCTTGGCCTTGGTTCTGATTTGGATTGCTGCCTCTTCCTTGAGCATTTGCTGGACTGTTTCTTCCACCTCTGTTTTGGCTTCTGCCTCTTCCTCTCTTGTTTCCTTTGCCTTGACCTCTTCCTCTTCCAAAAGACATCTGGGTCTTAAAGGCATGTTCTAGAGATGAATTTTCATTTCTACTCAATCTCTGCTCATATGTTATCAGTGATGCATGTAGTTCATCAACTGAGAAATTTGTGAGATCCTTTGTCTCTTCTATGGTGGTGACAATCACATCGAACTTTGAGGGGAGGACTCTCAATAGTTTCTCCACAATCCTCCTTTCTTCAAGAATCTCTCCATGAGACCTTATCTGCGTGCCCAGACCAATTAATTGTGTGAAGAATGAGTCAATATTATCTGACTCCTTCATGCATAGATTCTCAAAATCTCTCCTCAGCAACTGTAGTTTTGCTGTCTTCACTTTCTCCATGCCTTGATAGGCTGTCTTGAGAGTTTGCCATGCTTTTTTGGATGTCTTGGCTACTGCTATCCTTGGAAACACACTCTCATGCATTGCTTGATATAAGAAGAGAAGGGCTTTAGAATCCTTCTTCTTATAGCTCTTCAACAGATCTTTCTCTGCCTGAGTTAAATTGTTAAACTCATTTTCATCTGCTGGTTCTTCAAAACCATCCTCAACAAATTCCCATAAATCTTGTGAGGTAAACATGGCTCTCATGGTTATTGCCCAATAGTCATAGTTTTTCCCATTAAATAGTGGGAGCTGAGTATTACCCATACCCATGCTAGTGCTGGTGCTGATGGTGGTGCTGGAGTCAGCCATTCTTGCACTCTAAACTATGCTTCAAAATACAATCAAGTATTTAAATAACTGGTTTGAGAAATACCTTGGATTTTTTTACTGAGTCTTCACTCTGCTGGAGAACCTTGGATTTTTTTTACTGAGTCTTCACTCTGCTGGAGAAGTTGCTGCAACAAAAAAGTCCTTCCTTCAGCTTCTTTGACACCTTCAAAGAGCCTGGACAAGCTCCAATACCATGTTGGAAATTTCTCTAAACTATGCTTCAAAATACAATCAAGTATTTAAATAACTGGTTTGAGAAATACCTTGGATTTTTTTTTACTGAGTCTTCACTCTGCTGGAGAAGTTGCTGCAACAAAAAAATCCTTCCTTCAGCTTCTTTGACACCTTCAAAGAGCCTGGACAAGCTCCAATACCATGTTGGAAATTTCTCGTAATTTCAAACACAAAAGAACAGAGAACAATGCTCTGTTTTCTCCACAGGATCTTAACACATGGAAGCTAAATTTTCTGAGCAGACAGAGTTTTCAACACACATGGAAACACTATGTATTCATTAATAAAACAACCTGTTACAAAAGATCTTTCCTCATAATAGAGGGATTCACCAAGAACTTCCAAAAAAATTACTCTGTCTCTTTTAGAAATTTTACACTACCGTGTGTAAAATTTCTTTACATTTACTGCTGTAAAAACATTCTCCTTCACATTTTACATTCAACAAAAATTCCTTTGCTGCGTATTCCATGTGTTCAAAACTACTGTAAAAAAGAAATCCCCTTTTTTACTTGCGTTTTTTCCACTTTTTTTCAACAAAAACATAACATATGTTTTTACTTGTGCCGTAAAAACTAGAACTACACCCGTAAATAAAAACATTAAAATTAAAAACATTTACCTATGCAATTTTCTGAGCAGACAGAGTTTTCAACACACATGGAAACACTATGTATTCATTAATAAAACAACCTGTTACAAAAGATCTTCCTCTTAATAGAGGGATTCACCAAGAACTTCCAAAAAAATTACTCTGTCTCTTTTAGAAATTTTACACTACCGTGTGTAAAATTTCTTTACATTTACTGCTGTAAAAACATTCTCCTTCACATTTTACATTCAACAAAAATTCCTTTACGTTGCTGCGTATTCCATGTGTTCAAAACTACTGTAAAAAAGAAATCCCCCTTTTTTACTGCGTATTCCATGTGTTCAAAACTACTGTAAAAAAGAAATCCCCCTTTTTTACTTCTTCTTCGCCCATTTTTTTCAACAAAAACATAAAACAAAACATAACAAATGTTTTTACTTGTGCAGTAAAAACTAGAATTACACCTCTAAATAAAAACATTAAAATTAAAAACATTTACCTATGCCCATACTTCCCGTGAATAAAAAACTTAAAGACTTTACCAAAACTTACCTATCGTAATAAATTCATTTATTACTTCAGCATGGTGAAAAATTAATTTCTCACAAACCTGGAAGTTCAAATTGTGAAGGCCGGCTGATTTAATCCAACAACTATCATTAATTCCTCAGGAGCCCCTTTTAATCGAACTTTAGCGGCCGGGGAATGGGTGGTTTTGAAAAGTCAACTGGCAGCTGGTCGGTGTGTTCAGAGCCCTCCTGAAAAATACCACTAATTCGTGAAGGCGGTGCAATATAAAACAGGGGGTTTTCTCGAATTAAATGCACGCAGTTGGAATTATTAATATTTCAACAATTAATTATGATTACTAAATTAATGAATTAAACCATTTATAAATAATTTATAACAATATTATTCAATTTAAATTGATTAATATTTAATAATAACTAAACTTCTTAATTTAGGTTAATAATATTGATTTGTAAAGTTGGCTATTTTATTAATGAAAGAGAACTTTACATAGCATAGTTCTATGTGCTACTATGTGCTACTGATCTACCTGCCAAAAGACCAGCCCATTAACATTGATTGAGTATCCTTAGATTATATATATCTCATTTCAACAATTTCACAACAATTATCCCAATAAACATGGAGAAGCAAGAAAGCAAAAACATAAAATCTCTATTTTACAGAGCTAATTTGGCCAAGCCATAACAAAAATTTACCACCCATTTACTATTAGAAGATAAAATCGGAGTGCCTAGTACTCTGAAAAAGCCCTGGAACAAGCCACGGGTGTTATGCCAAGCTATGAGTCTCCACCATCGAACCTCTAGCAAACCAGGAACCTCCACAATCACAACGAACCACCACGGAGCTACACAACGAACCATGATACAACATGCCCAATGAACCACAATGAAGCATTGCCAATAAACTACAAATTCCCAAAGAACGTTCGGGCCAAGGAAACATGACCTATTAAAATCCATAAACTAGAGCCAAGAGGGGGATAAGGCTTCACTGAAGGGATTTCAAACCCTGTGATACACACGACTAGCCATGCACAACTATTAGCCAAATTGCAGGCAAGAAGCTAGAGGAACCTCATAAGAGAGTGACCACAAGACTGAGGTATAATTAGAATCATTTGTTGACCGAGAGGAGGCATAACATTGTTCTCGAGAGGCAAACCATCACTGAGAGCCGTGGAGGGCAGCTGAGACCCCAGATGCACCATACACATGCAAGAGGATGTAACTTTCCAAACCAACGAAGGATGGCCACACTAATACTCCAGAAGTCCAGTGCAGACCAATAATAAATTAGTAAAGTGGTGCACTAGGTTTGAAATGAGGCTTAAGAAGGATAGAAATGGACCATGAGGCCACCACCAGATATCCTCATTGTGAGCCTCTTCTCGTAATGATAAGGCCGTATGATGAAACTGGGAGCATGGGGAGGGGTGACGTATGAAATCGAGGAGTAAGTAATTATCTCTATCGAGCAAGAATTAATCCAAGCGTGTCGGCCTGCGGGGGATTTATGCTATGGGAAAAATGGCCACCTGATTCAGCATAGTAGTGACAGATGGATGGAGTCAGCACCCTTCATAGGGATAATAACGTTAATAGTTATTATTTAATTAATTTAATAATTATTTTTTATTTAACATTAATTATTTCAAATGATAATGATAATGTTATTTGATCAATAATAATATGATTAACAATCCTATTTCACACTAATATTTATAATAGTTTTTCATTTTAATATTAATGAAAGCTGAAAATAAAATAACAAATCTATATATTCTATATGAGGAATATACATATTTCGTCTATTATATTAAAGTTCATCATATGGTCTGTTTGCTCAAGTGGTGATGGCCATGGAATGAAGTCTCACTGAACCAGAGATCTTGGGTTCGAATCTTGTACTACCCTCTTCCTATTGTGGGGTGAATAATGGACATGTAAAATCGAAAATGAAAGAGTCTTGCCAAGCTTAACAAAAAAAAGCTTATCATATCACTTGCCATAATTAAACTTGGGTGAAGAGAGTTTCAATAATTCCTTCCAACCATCGAAAATAAACCCAATTGACATTACATTAATTAACTCATGCATATACAAGCATATATCCATCTTAACTCCGGATCTATCACACCCTAAGTGAGATCAAATCTTTTTTCACTCTAAAAAAGGTTTGCACATGATATTGAATTAAGATGAATCGATACTGGTTTAATTATTAATTCTAATTATGATTATTTATTCATTTTTTTAAATGTAATTTCATAGTGGAAAAATATTTTAATAATAATAATAATAATAATAATAAATATAATAAAATGGTATATTTGAAATCTTTAGTAAAATGTCACAATTGAAAATTGTTTGGATCGACGACAATTTTGAATCTAACTCTTACTGTCATTCATCATCAACAAGACTAAGATGTTAGAGGTTTTGAAATCTTGAAGCATGAAAATAAATAAATAGCCAACTAATCGGTAGACAAAACATTCCCATAGTTTAAATTAATACAACAAATAAACATAATAATAATAATAATATTGAAATCAATTAAATCAATTTTTTATTATTATGTATTCATTCAGATAAATTAATTAATAGTAAATTAGAATAATTTAAATAACAAAGAAATAAAAATAATCCAGATAAAATTATATAATGAAAATATGAAAAAAGACAAATCAATTTTTTATATAAAAATCGATTAAAAAGAACAAAAAAAATCACAAATAGTTAAAAATAATAAACTAAAAATTAATTAAGAAGTAATTAAGCCAATGAAATTAATATAGATATATATATATATATATATAGTATATATAAAAACAAAATCACATTTCTCAAATAAATAAATTAAAATAATATAGGTATAATAAAAATTAAAACAAATTATTAAACAAAAACATAAAAATTAATAAACGCCACAATAAATGAAGAATCTTTTACAAAACTAATGTTATCAATAAAATAAATAAATAAAAATATATAAAAATATAAATAAAAAAATAAAAAAATAAACAAATTATTAGAAATGAAGATAGAAAAGTAAACATTAGCAAGTCGGAGTTTGGTGCTCTCAATACCTTGAACAATAACCTTGATATTGTTATTCTCAAAGCTCACAAGGGTAGGGCTATTTTTATCTTAGATAAGGAGGATTAGTGTAGAAAAATGTTAGATCACTTTTGTAACAGTGAAAGCTACAAGAAGATAAATAAAAATCCCCTAAAGGTGGTCTCAAAAGTTGTGGCTTTAGATATAAAATCTAGTAGCATTGTTAGCTCCATTAGCTATAAGATCATTGATAGTAGCCCTCTTACTCCAAGGATTTATGAGCTTCCAAGATCCTTTAGAATGGGCCCCCCCTTAGACCCATTTTCAATACAAAGGTGGGACAAATTGTCTTCTAGCAAAGTATTTAGCTCAAAATCTCAAGCCCCTTATTGGCCTAACAAAGTCCTTTGTTAAAGACTCTTCCTATTTTGTCAACGAGGTAAAGGTATTAAACTTGATCCCAAGGATATTATGATTTGTTTTGATGTTGTCTCCCTTTACACAAATATCCCTATCAAGGAGGCTATAGAAGTGTGTTGACAACATTGAAAATTTATCAACCAAGGGTTGTCCTCGATGTGATGTCCAAATTAGACCATTTGGATTAGGAGCCCCATCCAGAGTATTAGCTTGACCACCATAAGTTAAAGGTTTGCAACAACTGCAATGAATAACATAAGAGAGTATGTACATAACCTTTGAAAGAAACATGAAAGTTGACAATGTGA
>APFE031152942.1:0-15661 GCA_000404065.3 Pinus taeda
TGTTGAGATTGCAACAAGATGATGGAGCTTAGTGAAAAGAGTCGCCTTCACTAAGTGGGCCCGCAGGCTATTTTTTGGCGCAAGTCTATTTTTAGACTATGTCTATTTTTAGACATATGGATCATGTCTATGGATTGCAGGTTGTTGTTTATGGATGATTGATCAAATTGGAAAAATAGATGGACTTCTATTTTTAGATCACAGCGGAGTGACTGCTCAGTCTAAATATAGAACAGTCAAATATTATTAGCTCATAATAATATTTAGACTATAAACTGTCTTATTCTCTTGGAGCACTTCAGGATGAGCTACGGATGTGGTACATGCAGATCCCAGAAGGAAATACGTGGTTACCTATGGGATGACTAATATTTGCATGCAGGACTTCAGTTAGAACTCAAGTGAGTTGAGTTTAGTGGACTGGAGGTGCAGTTGATGTAGTTGTGTTCAGTTTAGCTTTTTTAAACTGGTTGTATTTATTCTAACTGGCAAATAGACTAGAGATGAGTTGGGTGAATTAGTTATTAATTAATTCACAAGTTATTAACTCATAATACAACTAATGAATACATCAGTTAACTCAGTTGCATGTCAGTGCATGTTCAGTTCAGCAGGGACAGGTGTTAGAGAATCAGATTGCTATCAGTTGTGACTATAGTTGTGCATCAGATCTTGCACAATCAAGGGATTGAGTATGCCAATGAGTTTGCCCACGTATTTTCCCACATTGTAGCTTGTGCTCACGTGATTTTTCCAAGTAAAGATGTGGTTGCCTTGGAATTATCATCAGTTCTTGAGCAGGTATTGAGCAGCGGAGGCAGGCAAGCAGCGAAGGAGATTTGAGCCAGTGATTGATTCAGATCTGAGCTGTATTGTGTGTAACAGAGGTGGAGATACTTGTGAGAAGTATTATGCTGTGTAATGTTACATGACTCAATCATTAATATATAGATATTTGGGGTTTTTTAGCGAGATGCTTTCCCCGGGATACATACTGTGTTAATGTGTGAATGCTCTTGATGTTTTATTGTTATTGATGCTGCTATATTGATGATCAACGTAGAGGAGCTTATGTATTGTGTATGTTTTCTGCAATAGTACATGATAAGGATAATCTCTGTTGAATATGTGTTAAATTATTCAAAATTTCTACACTGTTTTTCCAATTTCATCAGGATGAACACTTTCAAGTGTCTTTGTCAGCCACTTTGGGGGACCTTTCTAAGATGGTACAGGCTGCTCTGTTGATTGAGTTGGGACTGAATCAAGATTGAGTCTCCCAATTCTATCAATTACATCACTTAAAGCATCATCCGTTGTTGGAGTTTCAGGCAGGGGAGAGTATTCTTCAGAAGAAGATTCCACATGTTGATCTAGTATAGGAATCCCCCCTTCAAGATGTGGAATATGATTATCAAATTCTTGAAATGATTTCGATTTTGCGAATCTATCCAAGCGATCAAGTTGCCGCTCAACAACATTGTCAGATTTGGATGATTCAAGAAAAATTACATCTCTAGATACAAAAAACTTATTATTTACTTCATCATAGAGACGGTATGATTTAGAAGTGTTTGAATACCCAAGAAGATACACTGACGACTTCTAGCACCAAGTTTGTTTCAATGTACCTTTGGTATCAAAGCATAACAAGTGGAACCAAAGACCCTGAGATGTTTTACCGAAGGAACATGTCCATACCACAATTCATAAGGAGTCTTGTTTCTTATAGCATTAGATGGACATCTATTCTTTATATATGCAGCACATAGAACAGCATCAACCCAAAACATTATCTTTACATTTTTGAAGAAAAGCATGGATCGTACCATATTCAAGATTGTCCTATTCATTCTTTCAGCTACACCATTCTGTTGGGATTATAAGGCACAATTGTTTGATGTTTGATCCCATGTTGGAGAAGATAGTTTCAAATTCATTTGATGTATATTCTTTTCCATTATCAGTGCAAATAGACCCAATATGAGATTGTCCATCATTTTCAATCCATCTATGAAAATTACTGAATGCTTGAAAAGCATCAGATTTGTTCTTCAATAAATAAACCAACACATTTTGGTGTAGTCATCAATAAACGTCATGATATATGTATTTCCATTTGCAGAAGAAACAAGCATTGGACCACATAAACTAAATGAATGAGTTCAAGTTTCCTATGTGCTCTTGAATGCAAATCATGAAAAGACTATTTGCTATGCTTTCCTAGAATGCAAGCATCACATTGCTTAAGTTTTCTAGGAATTGTAGGCAAACCAGCAACACCATTTTTCTTCAATAAGCGGAGACTGTCATAATTGAAATGTCCAAATCTAGCATGCCATAATAAAATTGATGGAAGTGTACCTTCTTCATGATGAGAATTGTATGAGAAATGTTGTGCATGAGCAGACGTTCCTTGCAGTTTGAGAAGCCTTTCTTCTTCTATTCCCCTCATGACAAGTGAGTGATCAGATGCTTTTCTTACCTCAAACTTGCCATCAAGCATATGAATGGAGTTACCTTGCTGGCAAATGTGGACCAAGGACAACAAGTTTCTCTTGAGTTGTGGGAGATATAGAACATGATCCAGAAGAAAGTCTGGAAGACCAGATAGTTTAAGCCTGATTGTGCCAAGCCCTGATGGCTTGATTTTTGATTGATCTGCAAAGTATATTGCTCCATCAACATTGTCAGTGAAATCTTCAAAAAAATCTTTTCTATGAGTCATGTGACAGGTTGCTCCTGATCAAGCAACCAATCATTTTTCCAGGAAGTAAGTGAAGCATTAAACAAATCTTCATTTACTCCAATGTTACATTGTGCCTCAACATAGTGAGCGGATTCAGGTGCTTTACCTTTGTCTGTATCATCAGTGTTGTGTAGGTAAATCCCCTCTGCGGACAGAGGCGATCCCACTAGCCTAAATGGGGTCTAACAACAATCAAACAATGCTAACACGTAGGTTCCTAATTGCAAAGTAAAGGCCAATGATGAGAGCCTACCTCAAATCCAACGCTTATATTCGTAGAAGAGTCGTCGCTTCCGTTCTTTCGCTTCAGCTGGTCACAATCCTCACGATCCCTGTGAATAGACACCTGCACATGCAAAGAACAACGCATATACAAGCATAAAATCCAAGAAATGCAACTATGTATCAGTCAGAAAGGATACAACTCAAACATCATAATAAAGACACATGAATGGAACCATAATGATAGTCGTCTATTATTATTGATAAACAAAAGAGAATACAACCAAGTTCTGACGTCAAATCCTCCTTTGGCTGGGTGAATTAGCAACACATGCCTTGCAAAGCTTGTAAGGGATGGGAACAAGCCTCTCTCTCCTTGATTACTTGGACATGGATCTCCTCCTTAAAGATTTAGCCTCATAGGGATGAACAACGCCTTTTGCAAGATGAGCTTAGCAATTCTCAGACTTTGGGACTTAGATTTGGGGGCTTGAAAAGTAGAATTACTAACTAGCTTGTCAAAGGGGAAAGAACAAGCTTATATAGAGGTAGGAGGAGTAGATAAGACCATCCACTTGATTCATGGGATTGTCCTTATCATTAGGAAGCTTCCATGAGAGGTGGAGAACTACTTCCCTCCTTGGGAGATACGAAGCCCAACTGAACCAACTCAAACTGGAATCAGTTCATGGATAGGGTGGAAGGAACCTTCGGAAGTTTGTTTGATAAAAGCTTTACCCAACTGGGTTGGCACTAGTGCGACTCTAAGACAGAGCGCCAGCTGGCGGGCCCTCTTTGGAGGATTTCTCCCATTGGCACGAGTGGTACACTCTGGAACAACACCAATGGAGAAAGGGCTATATTTTTGGGTATTTTGCAGAAGGTGTCTTCAGGGCATATGGAGTACATACTTTAAGGGATACAATGCAGGTGTTTTCAAGTTATGTCACTTCTCATAGGTCCCAGAATAGGTCCTCCAATGTACGGGAGAAGGGGTAACAGGGACGGTGATAAAATACTGTGTAACAGATGCCCCCTAAAGCATGAAGCCCGTGAGAGAGAGGGGTGAAGTGCTTTACAAGAACATGGTCGACTGAAAACACGGCCGCTGGAGAACCTGCACGAAGTACAATTGATAGCTCAAATACATGATGTACATGGTATGGGCGCAACCATCCATAGTAGAGTACATAAAAAATTGAATCCCAGGTATGGACGCAGCCATCCGATGAGGATCAATGAATAGACTCAGGTATGGTCACAACCATCCAGTGAATGAGTCATGTAGTGATTATAATAATCCACAAAATGCAGCCTGGATCTCAACATACAAAACCCAGGGTCTTGCGCTCCAACTCGACCCGAACAAAGTACAAGTTCAAGCATGCGAATATAGGAGTCGAAGTCGAACATGCGAGAACACCATCTGATTACCAGCCAATGATGAAAACTGTTAACAAATGCGAGAGGTACCACCAATAATGACAATGGTCCTCAAGGTACTATAGGTACAATCCACGGCGTGCGAATCAGTGAGCCGGCGTCGAACACCCGTAGAATCATCCGATCAGAGGCCAATGATGAAAACCTCGAGTCGAACACCAAGAACCTGCCATTGAGGCATGCAGGCTCCAAGGTACCTGAAGGGAGTCTCTAAGTCAACTTCCTGGATAATGAGCTGAAGTCGACAGGAAGTGACCTTGATCGAAGGTGGGCCATAATGTTTCCCACATCATCGACACGAGACAGGGGAGGATAAAATGTTTTGTGTGAAGTATCAGAGGGAGGTTGAGTATTCTGCAGAGGTCAGCTTCTCTTCAACATATTGGTGGCACGATAGTGGACTTGGCAGTATTTGACATCAAATGATCAGGGGTCATGGTGACAAGGCGATGAGCAGATGAATGGTCAAATAGGATAACCCAAACCCACGAAGGCAAGTGTGAAACAAAATGAGATATCCCCACCCAGACACGAACGCAGACGAGTGCCATGTTCAAGAGCGACATACTGCCGACACGATGATGATTAAGGTTCCTTTATTCCCCCACAATTTCTAGCGAGTACCCCGATTATTTTTGGATGGCAAGCTTGACGGGGATAGCATATGCTTGAGAGGCGTCATTTCGACGGAATCCGATGTCATTAAGTTTTTAATGAGTCTGACAAAGGAACAACTCGGCGTCTTTTCATATTTAGAGAGTTTGAAAAGACGGCGAAAAGGAAACTCTAGGGGTGTCCTTTTTCATAAAGTTTTGTCTCTCGAGCCCGAAAAAGTATAAAACCATGCTCGAAAGAACCGCCCGATTATTACGACAGAGGAGTACTTTTCATAAGTAGTGACTCTGATCTGAAAAAGTAAAAAAGCGATCAAAACCACGTCGCTTCATGACTGTTAATGAATCGGAAACGACAAGGGTCTGACGATCTTTTCGTTTTTTAAACGGTCGGAAAAGGGTTTAAAGACGACCGCCTCTCATGTCTGTTTGAGGAGTCGAGAGGACCAACTCGGAATTCTTTTCATGTTTAGAGAGTCAAAAAAGAGCAAAAGTTGACTCCAAAGTGACTTTTTCATGTATTTACCGAGTCCGAAAAAGTATAAAATACAACTTGTTTCGCCATGAAAGCTTCATAAACACCTATCGCTGCACAAAAAATCAGTGTAAAACCCATTTTCAACACAAATATTCATGAAAATATTCATAAAATGACTTTTTAAAGCCTATTTAGGGTCAAAAAGCTATAAAATGGTGAAAATGGTAAAATAAAAATTACTTTTCACTTTTTACCTTTGGAGAGCGACATTAGGGCTTTTTGGAGTGCGACTTTCAGTTGGCGATTGCGACCAATCCAGTGGACCATTTCGAGCACCGTCAGTGCCAGGTAAGCAGTGTTTTCCTTAGCTTCATTTTCATCCATTTAGAATGTGTTTTATGTTGCATTTTCATTTCCTATGGGGAGGATTTTAATTTTAGGGGTTGCGCCCATTGGCGCGGGTTTCGGGCACGGACCCGCGCCAATGGGGCAAGTTTCCCATAGGGCGCGTGCCCATGGGCGCGCACATTTTGTGGCCAATTTCAACAAATTCAAACCCCATTTTCCTGCAATTTCAAGTTATATGAGAGTCTAATGCATTATTTTGGCTTGTATTTGCAGGGCAATTCGCAAAAATGGTGATGGTATGGAAGGAACGGGAACATGACCAAGTGGACACATTGGCCCTAGTTGATGAGGATTGCATGAAAGCTCTCAGAGTGTGTGGGCTCAAAAAATACTTCATGTTATCTTATTTACGAGCTCAGCCAGAGCTCCTACAGTACTTGATCGACTTGTGGGATGTAGAGGAATAGGTGTTCCGGATACGGGATCAAGTGCTGGAGTTAGACGTGTCTGATGTCTACTTCTTGACTGGGTTATCGCGACAAGGGTTGGTGCCTCGATTGACTGGGAGCAAGCCATCTGGAGAGAAGATGGATGAGGTGAAGGCTCGAATTTTCCCGGAGGAAAAATATGGGCAAGGCAGTTCGAAGGTGGATATCCAACCGTTCAGGACCTGACACTGAGAGCATTGCTATTCACCTTTACACGAGCTGCGGGGGCACAAGTGCCCCACAAAGCTACGAAGAACCACCTGTTATTAGCAATGGAGTGCCTTATCCCCACGATCTTCAATTGGGCGTCAGCTGTGACAACCAATATGAAGAGGCAGTTGACAAAGGCTAAGCGGGGCAAGCTGCAACAGTTCGGGTATGGTTCCATTTTGGTGACGTTCTTCTTGGAATGTGTGCCAAGCTTCCAGGGCCAAGGGGCCTTTGTAGCAGACCCAGCACCTCAAGAGCCGAGGATGGCTCGATGGGCGGCACTGATTCCGAGGGGTGGTGGCGGCCAGCAGATGTCCTTTAGACTGGAGTTCTTCGGGTGGCTTCGCCACCAACTGATCATGGTGGAAGACTGGCCGTATGTGGGGAAAAACTTCACTGGAGATCCTGACCTTCCCTTGCCAAATGGAGAGGACTGGGACGAGGAGATTGGTACGTCCTCATTTTTTTTTTTGATTTTGTATTTTTATGATTTTCTTTTTGTTAGTACATGCTTGTCCTAATGCCCTTTATATGCATATGCAGATGTCGGCCTAGAACGTCCAGCTGGCCTGTCTTCCATTGCAAGGAGACATCCAATAGCAGCAGCAGCAGGAGCAGATCCTCAGGAGGATGGTGGTGACAGAGGGGAGCTTATCCAGAACCTCGAGGCTATCACTTGAGGGATTCCAGATTATGCTCGGCTAGCGGATGCCCCGCTAGCGTACCAGAGGCACACAGTAGGGGTGCCAACTCGCATCCACCGGCTTCTGAGGCGTCTAGCACGAGCGGTGACGTGCTACCATGAGCACCACCGAGACTAGATATCTAGGCTTTTCTTTTCATGCATATTTTTTGTGAGACATGTTGTCTCCGGATGTATTCAGACAAACATGTATTATTTTTTGATGATGCACAGGGTGCAAACATTTTGGACACACACACACACACACACATATATATATATACATATGTTTTATGGTTTATTGTACTTTATGCTTCTTGTGTTATGTGGAATCACATGTTATGCAAATGTCTGTCCAACACATAATTAGCTAATGCATCGTTTAACGTATTAAGTCGTCTTGGAATATGTTGATAAGTAATGAAATCAAAATCCCTTTCTAATAACTTAACACGTAAATACAACCTTAAAATCCGATGATCTCTGACGGAATAACGCCCGATGAGTTGGTGGACTACAAGTTGAGAGTCCAAGTTCACAACTAATGTGCGAATGCCGAGGTTAATCGCCTCAGCTAATAATTCAATCACAGCACTATATTCAGCAACATTGTTCATTGTACAACCTAGACACACCCCTTGAATGTCTACTAACTCACCATGAGGATCGTAGATCACCCATGCCGCAGATGCCAAGCTGCGTGTACTGCGGGAAGCACCATCAGTGAAACCAACGTAAGGTGATCCAGACATCTGTTCAAGAAGCAAAAGACACAATAAGTAGCAATCACGCCGACATACCAAGATAAAAATATAAAAGCATGCACACACAACACACTTGCTGAAGCACACGTATGTACAAAAAAGAGAGTGTCTGGACTCATGCATAGTATTTTTTGAGATAAAGCCCATTTCGGGGCCTATCGAGGGGATTGCCTTCATAATCAATAAGCTCGTAGGCGCCTTTTTGCAAAACGCTTTTCACAATGTAGGGCCCGTGCCACATAGGCTCGAGTTTTCCTGCCCCCAGCTTATCATTAGCTTGATCATAGAGCAGTACTAAGTCTCCCTCAATGAAAGAGCGGGGGTTAACAATATTATCGAAGTGAGTTTTCACTCGCTTCTTCTGAGCTTCAATAGCTAAGGAGGCTAGACGACGAGTCTCATCCAGTCGTTCTAAGTAAAGAAGACGCTCTTCTACTGGAGTAGTATCAGGGAACAATTCGACGGCTATCTTTAATGAAGGAATCTCACACTCAATAGGAAGGGTCACCTCCAGTCCGTAAACTAACTAAAAAGGAGTGAAACCGGTGGTGTCCTTCACGGAGGTACGGTAGGCCCACAAAGCAGAGAACAACATCAGATGCCAATTGGACTTATGCATGCCAACAGTTCGTTGAAGCATCGTGACCAAAACCTTGTTCACGACTTCCACTTGACTGTTTGCTTGAGGATAGTACGGGGTCGAACTATCATTCCTAAGGCCCAACTGGGTTGTTAAATCGGTCATCATGTGATTACGAAAATGCTTTCTGTGATCAGTGACGATGGCTTGGGGTAATCCGAACCGCGAAATAACATGGTTGAACAAAACTGTGTCGCGGTGTGACCGTCTTCCTACAATGTAGGCATCGCCTCGGCCCATTTCGTGAAATAATCGACAGCAACGATGATGTACCCATGCCCCCAGCTGAGCGAGGGTTACAGGTCACATAATCGATGCCCCATTTGGCAAAAGGGTCGACGGTTACAACAGGGTGCAGTGGAGCAGGGGGTGCACACATCTTCCGTTGGTAAATCTGCCACTCATGACACGAATGGACAAAAAGAATGCAATCCTTGAAAATGGAGGGCCAGAAATAGCCGGCACGGAGGATTTTCTATGTGGTGGCATATCCAGACATGTGACCGCCACATGCACCAGAGTGGCAGTCATTTAGAACTCTCTCTGCTTCTTCGAAAGTCAAACATCGACGAAGAACAGAATCAACGCCGAGACGGTACAGGGTGTCCCCAACGATGCGATATGGTTGGGCTTGATTTCCGATCCATCGGCGAGCATCCTTAGAGGTCTCGGGATGGAAGGAGGACGCCTGCAAGTAGACAATAATATCCCCATACCAGGGATCGAGGGTGCTAATGAGAAAGAGAGTTTCATCTGGAATGGAATCCTCTAACTGAGAGGAGGTAGCAGTGGATGGCAAAGAACACAACAGCTTAGCGAAGACAAGTGATTTCTTAGACTTGGCAGCAGTAAATTCCAAGTCAAACTTTTGGAGGGTGACTATCCACTTTGAGTATTTGCCCCCCAGCAACTGGCGTGACAAAATGTAGGTCATAGGGTTGCAATCGGAGATCACTATCATGGTACGCAACAAGATGTAATGACGGAAGCGTTGAATAGTGCAAACAACAACGAGGGCCAACTTCTCGACATAAGCATATCGAGATTCCATATCGAACAAATTGCGGCTAAGGTAATAGATAACGTGCTCAGTGCCATCATCGTCATCCTGAACCAGAACCATACCGATGGTGGTGTCAGCAGTGACCAGATACAACGTGTAATCGCGATGATAATCTGGAGGCTGCAACAAAGGGGTGGAAACCAGAAGAGTTTTAAGATGTGCAAAAGACTCCTCGGCTAAATCATTGCATTATAGTCTAAAAAGGAATGTTTATATGGTTTTCTGACTATACTGATGTCTGTTGTTTGGTTTAGTCTTTTGTTCATGCAGCTCCGGAAATTTGTCAATTTCCGCAGCCAGCACAGGTTTCCGCAACCAGCACAGGATTCCGCAGCTATTTTGTTAAAAGCTGTGCTCCAGGTGTCCTGTGAAGGAATGGGCTACATGGGCAAGCTCCAGATGGCATGTACATGGATCGTGTCCCTTCGAATCGGCCAAATCATCCATTAGAGGCCGCGGTCAACCAAAGTCAAAGTCAAGGCCAACCAAAGAGTTCAGCGGTGGCACATCACTATTTTGGGCACGTGAATGATACATGGCCTAGTTCTCAGCTCACGAAGGCACCAGCACACCTGGAGATCGTTCTTGAAAAGTGAATCTAACAGCCAACCACTCCAAAGATTTAAGAAGCATAACGACAATTACACTAGATCTCGGCTGAAGAGATCTATGTGTCTATGGCAACGCAGTTAATAGCTGTTTAGTTAGCTGTAGTATTTTGCATTATAAATAACGTGTTGTTGAACGCTGCAGAGAGACTTTTGATACATGTAAACTCTGAATTGTTTATGTAATTTCCGCACTGCTGGTTATCTTATCACCCCACTATTTTATATGCTGTTGATTTAAATACATGAGAAGACTTTTCTGAAGATAGCCGTGTGATTATTTGATTGGCTGAAGTGGCAGAGGGCCCCTGCACGCTGAAGCCTTGTAAAGTGTTTGTTTACTTTCATTACGCTTTTGTTTTATCATTAGTTTGTACATAATATGTTTTATGTTTCTGCTGTTCATATCTTTACTTTTGTTTTCTTAGAGCTGTAAACTGATCAGTGCTTTTTGCAGGTTCTCTTAGGCAGCCCGGGCAATTTTTCATTTTTTTAATAACTTTTGGCATATGAGATCATCTTGTCCTTCCTTCTAACCTTTATTTTCTGAAGTTTACATTCAACATTGTTCTTTTCAAGTTGTTATTTGTTTATTTCTTTTTCTGCTAGTTAGATATCATACTGCTTAACAATTTATGATTTCTTTCTGTGGTCAAACGACTATATCAGCAGGAGATCAAAATATTACTAACTGTAGTATGATTTAGTTGTCATATTACTTACTCATGGTTGCTTTCCATAAAGTAGATTGAGTTGAATGGCAAAGGACTAAGAAAATTTAAGTAGTGTGATTAATTTCTTTTCTGCAATTTACATTTAGTTACCATATTACTTGATATGATCATGATTACTTCCCCAAGGTAGATTGAGCTGAGGAGTAAAGGATTTGAAGAATTCAAGTAGGTGATTAGTTTCTTTTATGCAATTTACTTTCTTGAACAGTTAAATATCATATTACTTAACTTGTTTATGATTACTTCCCATCAGGTAGATTGAGCCGAAGGGCAAAGAATCTGAAAAGTTAGAGTAGTGTGAATTAGCTGCTTTGTTTTAAGTTTGAGTTGTTTTCCAATTTTTTGCTTTCTTTTCATTTTCAGCAACAAGGATACTGGGCCATTGTCATTAGTTCGCTTTTTGGATGCATTTTGTTTTCTCTTAAGAATCGATTTCATTTCAGTTACTGTAAAGTTTTCTTTTGAGCATTTTTCAAGTTTAGAAATCATCACCATTTACACTCCACACACTTCACACTTCACTTTCATCATCACACATTAAAGAAAAATAAAATCCAAAAACAAACTAAAAGCTTAAAACGACAAAAGTCTAAGGAAATGGTTATCTAAGTACATATAGTAACCTCACTTCGTCAGTTTACGAACCCCGGGTTGACATTACAAATAGCAATTTAGATCACACTAAATTGACCAAACATTTTGGCGTCGTTACCGGGGAAGTGAAATTAGGTAGCCAATTTATAAAAAAAATATATAAAAACAAGAAAATTTCAAGAAAGGAAAATCGATAACCTCTCAAAGTATGCTCTCCTCTTGCGCCTAGTGTGATCTGGAGGATCAGAAAAGAGAAAGTTATTGGTTTAATACTTCCTTGAGTATGCTCTCTTATTGTACTTAGAGTGACCTGAAAGATCGGAAAGAGAATTATTAACCTGACTTGAAGAAAAATAAAAAATGACATGCATAGAGCAAGAGATTCTAGGGGAAGGTTTTAGCTAGAGCCAAGAGTTCGATTTTTACAACTCCATCTACTTCAAGGAATAGGCAAGAGACACCTCCATCATCTCCAACTCACACTCCTAGCCCTAGGATTCCTGGAATACAAGAGGCAGTAGTTGACTCTCCCACACCATCTATTGAGTCTGAATTAGGAAGAGATCCTTTCCTTCCTTCTACAGGGAGACAGATTGTAATTGAAGAAGTAGAATCACCTGAGGAAGAGGGAGAAATTCCTCCTCATTCACCCTTGGTAGAGGAACCAGAGGACTCTGAAGTCTTTGAGGAAACTACCATGACAGAAGAAGGAGCAACCGGATTTGGTAGAGGTAGAGGTAGAGGAGGAGGAGGAAATAATGGAGGAGGTAGAGGTAACATTGGAGGAAATAGGGATGGAGACAACTCATTCGGATTTCCTATAGTCGATGAGGACTCCCGGGCCACAATGAAAAACATCTCGCCATCTGTCCTCCCAAACTTCCATGGGTTAAGAAATGAGGACCCTGAAACATTTCTATTTGAGTTTGAGGTCGTGTGTCGAACTTATGATTATCTGGAAGACTCTCAAAAACTCAAACTGTTTCCTTCAACATTGAAAGGGGCAGCTTTGAAATGGTTCATGGGATTACCCACTCAATCCATTGGGACCTGGAATGATATGAAACAAACATTTTTGGATAGGTACCTGGACTATTGTATGCACACCAATCATAAGGATGAGGTATTCAAGATGATGCAAAAGGAAGATGAAAACTTGGAGGATTTACTCGAAATATTTCAATATAACCTGAAAAGAGCAAAGATGAGTAACTTAGATGATGAAACTTTGAAAGCCCTTCTATTAAAAGCCATTAGAGATGAATGGATAGATATTTTGAACATGATGGGAAAAGGAGACATATCTCAACTTCCACTTCATGATATAGCAGAGCTATGTGTCCATCTCTCACGGGGGAAATCTAAAACTCAAAAAGGGCCTAGAGATCCTTCTCTCCTCATAGCAAACAAATCTGCAACTAGATCGATAAGTAGGGCTGAGATTGGCAACATGCTTGATGAATTCAAAACTGATATCTTAGGAATTCTTAGTGAGCAACTAGACACTCTTAAGATCCATAATAAACAGAAAGCAGAAGCTGAAGCTTTAGCCATCTCTTGCCCGAAATGTAGAAAGAAAAATGCTCTAAGGGAATGTCCCTTGGATGCAAAGGTTGTAGAAACATGTGTAATCTGTTCAGAGAATCATGAAACCAAGGATTGTCTTTCAATCCCTGGGCTCAAAGTTGTCTTTCAAAAAGATCCAAGCACCATCGAGTCTCTCTGTTTTGTTGCAAGGAGACCTTGGCAGGGGCAACAAAATCAAGGGTTTAACAACTCTATGAATTTTCAACCCCCACCAAATTGGAATCCTTGGCAAACAACCTTGGTCCCAACCTCAAAATCCTTTTCAATCATGGATACAAGGTATGCAAAATCCTTATGGGATATTTTCTCAATTCTATCAATATCCTCCATCTTTTTAAAACCAACAAGCTCCACAACTTCCAAATCAAAACCCACAACTATCATTGCCATTTCATCAACAACAACCTTCTCAACAGAATCCAAATTCTCAACTCTTGCTCCAACAAAAGTCAAATCAACTTCCTTCTCAGTCATTGCCAAACCCCAATAATAAAAACTCTCAAAATGCTTACATGATGGAAGGTCTACAATTTCAATTTCCTGACTATATGATTGTTCCTGTCAATGATGTACAACTCAGATCAGGTACAGTTTTAGATAAACCTTCTATAGATGTTCAAAAGCAAAGCATTTCTGAGGAAGATTCTCTTGAAGCCAATAAGGGTTCTGAAGCATCTCTTCAAGACCCAAGCACTCAAAAAGGAAAAGAAAAAGAGCTAACCCCCACAACTCCTATAGTTGAGCAACCTGCATCTTCATCCACACCTCCTTTTCCTGAAAGGTTACAAATTGACAAAGGAGTGGAAAAACAAATCTTGTTGCCTGACTATGACTTTCTAGATGAATTGAAGAATGTCTGTATCAAGATTCCATTGTTACAAGCCATTAAAGAAATTCCTATTCTAGCAAAAACAATAAAGGAGTTAAGTCTTAAAAGACCAGGAAGGAAACCGAGAGATACAAGAAAAATCCACCTGGTAGGAAAAATTGCAGATATCATGATGGGAAAAGTTACTATGCAGAAGTATGTAGACCCTGGTAGTCCAATTGTCAAAACAACTATCAATGGGGTAGAAATTCCAAATACTTTGATTGATTTAGGGGCTGCTATCAACATCATGAGTAGACAGACTATGGAACAACTAAAACTTCCTAACCTCCTTTTTACACCTACTTTATTGCAACTTGCAGATCGCTCAATTATTAAACCAGATGGTGTATTAGAAGACATTTCAGTCTCCTTAGACTCTTGGGAATATCCAGTAGATTTCATGATTTTAACTCCCAAGAGTAATTTAGGTGGACATCCTCTCACCTTAGGAAGACCTTGGCTAGCCACAGCTGATGCTTTTATCAGTTGTAGGTCTGGGGATATGTACATTTCTGATGGTAATTCAACAAAGAAGTTCAATCTGTATCCTTTAGCAAAAGCAATTACAGAAATAGGAGATAATGAATGGATTGATGATGAAGATACTATACAGCCTATCTTTACTATTTCCGAGATCAGTGAAGATAGTCAAATTCTGAATACATTAGAAAAATTTCAAATATCTTCAGAGTATGACCACACACAATTTCAATTAGATTCTGATATTGAGTATCTATAATCTAGACAAATGTCTCTTTTCTCTATGGAAGAGTTTGGAAGTTCCGCCATTGAGGTCTTTCCAGGAAAAACATTGAATATCAACAAAAATTTGGAGAAATCACAATAGGAAGAGCTGACCAAAATCTTGCAAAAGCATTCTACTGCATTTGCATGGGAGTATAACGATATGAAAGGTATTGATCCTAAGACTTGCATTCATCACATCTACATTGAGGAAAACAGTAGACCAATCAGAAAACCTCAAAGAAGGATGAATCCAAACCTTAGGGAGATAGTGGAAGAAGAGCTCCAAAAGTTACTTAATGTGAACTGCATTTATCCAATTTCAGATAGCCGATGGGTTTCTCCTTTGGTTATAGTACGTAAAAAGAATGGTAAATGGAGAGTTTGCATTGATTACAGGGAATTGAACAAAGCAAATTTGAAGGATCACTTTCCTTTACCCTTTATTGATCAAGTATTAGATACTTTAGCAGGCAAAAGGTATTTCTCATTTTTGGATGGTTTTAGTGGTTGCAATCAGATTCAGGTAGCACCTGAAGATCAAGACAAGACCACATTTACTTGTCCATGGGGAACTTTTGCCTACCGAGTACTTCCTTTTGGATTATGTAATGCACCCGCAACATTCCAAAGGGCAGTACTAGGAATCGTTTCTGATCTAATTCATGATTGTGTAGAGGTTTACATGGATGATTTTACAGTTTATGGTGATTCATTTGAAGAGGCATTAGAGAATTTGGAAAGGTCCTTATCAGGTGTAAGGAGACAAACCTTTCATTAAGTCATGAGAAATGCTTTATGATGTTTACTGAAGGGATTGTT
>APFE031152946.1:1894-50283 GCA_000404065.3 Pinus taeda
AAGGAGTCACAATATAACCCATCCGACCTAACAATAATAATATAAAGCCACAAAAATAACAATAGAGGGATTCTATGGGGCATAGTAATAACAATATGGGGACAATAGGGGTACAAAAATATTAATAAGGGGTACAACTACAATAGTAATTGGGTAATCACTAGTATTATAGGGACCCAACAAACTCCACGGAAGCTTCATTTGGAGAACAACCTGTAATAAGTGTGCACAAAGGTTTCTGAAGGTGTCCATGCCCAACCCAAGCCTGGGAACTGCTAACTGACACAAACTGCATCAAGTATGTAAGCGGACATGTATATCTCTATTTTCTAACCCTTGGGTGGATGTCGGGTTTCTGTTACCTTTTCCTTCAACGTGAGAGCCAACATGTCAGACCAGTTGCAAGGTCTTCCTTCGCTTGCCAATTGATCCAACACAATGCCCTGACTCTGAGGGAAGGCTTCTATGCTCTCTTGGACATATAAGCAACACACAAAGATGACCAAGAGTTGATATGCCTTCCACAGTATCCTCATCTTGTAAACTTGGTTGGGTGTTGTCCTGAACTTGGTCATCTCTTTCACCCAGCTCTTCAACATGTCTCTTGAGTTTGCACCGTTGTTGGGTCTAGTGAAGGGTGTATCCATCATCATCACTGATTGTGGCAAGTGATACATCTCCTGAAAATCCTTCACCCTAAAGATAGCAAGTTTTGTTCCACTATTACTACTCAACACCATTGCCTTTAGATTAGTATTCGAGACAATCCAATGGATGCTGTTCACACATGGGAATGTGAGATACCTACATGAAATCTGGTACAAGCCAGAATTGTGTATGTTGACATAGACCCTGTGGTCTTCCGGGTTCTCCTCAAATGTGCCTAAAAAGGTGTCATTGATGTCCTACCATTTCATCTTGATATCCTTGTCTATGAACTGCTTAGTGTCTTCATAGATAGGCAAGATCATATACAGTTTCTCAAGCACATCTCCAGTTGCACTCTCGATGGTGTCCTTTGACCCTGCTCTCTTGGAGGCCATCGTACTTGTACTACTTAGAGATGGATGAACACCTATGATACCTGGAGACATAGACACACTCATGGCAAGCAATTTGTCAGTTGAAAACCAAAACAACTTGAGGACTGATACGCAGCAGACTTGGGTGACTGACTAGAAAGATTGTGTGATTTTCACCGGGAGGCTGGAAGACTGACTGCCAAAACTACGCAAATCATGGTCTGGACTTTTAGTGGGCTGAATGACTGTTGAAAATACGCAATGCATAGTCCAACTTAGCCTGCTGGGGAATAAAAATACACAAGGTGCTATTTCAATCAGCAATGACTACAACCCAGCAAATGCATTTGTGCAATTCCTGGGGCCAGCAAGGCACTACCTCTCAGAATTTCACAGAGCAAGCCTCGAGGCCAATCATGGGCCAGCTTTGTGTAATTTTTGGTAGGAAGGAAGATCCTTCACTCTTAGAAATGTGCATTGCAAGCCGAGTTAGACAAGGTTCAGGCCAAGGCAGCCCAAATCCGCCGACGGGCGACTAAAAACATGAAAAGTCTAAATGCATGGCGAAGTCGAGTGCAAGAAAGAGTGAATGATCATACATGCAAATAGTGAGTGCAATATTCATAAAATAGGAAAACAAGCAAGTTTGTGAAGCGAGTCGCCACAACAGCAAGCATGAGTGCAGTGATTTAGATGGCTCTAGAGACACATACAGGACAAAGAGGGCTCATGAAAGATCGAAATTCAAAGTGACCAAATGACTTCAGACTAGGACCAATGCGTAGATCTCATCGTCTTGATCACAGTGATGTGAACAGTTCATTAAACCGAGTCCGTATGCGAAAGTTAGAAGCAGTCAAAGTTTGGTTGACTTTTGCTGACTGGGCAGGCTTAGCGAGGCCACAATTTGGACAAAACCCGGCCACAGGATTCCGGCCAACCTAGGCGAGCTTCCAAGCGAATTTGTGGCCCGGTTAATTTTCCTCCTTCACTCTTTTTTCAAATTTTCGAAAATGACTAAGTTTGTTTTAAATAAGACAAAAATATATATATATAATTTGGGGTGGTGGGCCACCAATCCCACCACCCCTCATGCCCCATGTATTAAATATAACAAAAAAATATATATTAACGAGGTGGGCAGCCATGACCCTGCCACCCCTGGAACCGCTCAACCAAACACTGCATGGGGTGGGCGGCCATGACCCCACCACCCTGAGAACCACGCAACCATCAACATGCGGGGGGCGCACGTTGTCAACACCATTGCCCCTCCACCTCACCTAACACACAATAGAAATGAATATTGGGAGAAGCAGGCCACTGAAACCAATGGACCTGACTCCCAAAAACACACTTTGTTATATGTTATTTTTAAAAGGGGAGGGGTGGGATTTGATCCCCCAACCCCTCCTCAACAACTTGTTATATTTACCATTGCGCCACAACCACCTTATTGGTGGATCTTCCCTCCAAACCTTAAATGAACTTTCATTTGCACAGTGTAGGGAGATGGAGGAGGCCAAGAGCGTGCACACAAATCAATGCAGGTGGAACCATGACTGTTGTATAAACTAGGAGCGAAACCATGATCCTTGAAATTTTCCCGAGGAGGTAATTTTTCTCCATGTCGGAATATAGTCAAGTTTATAGTCGTTTTTCACGGTTTTCCATAGGGATGACAATGGCGAGGTCAGATTCATCTTTTGAGTTTCAGATTTCCAGTCCACCCATGGAGCAGAATCTCTGAGGAATCTAGGGGGAATCTAAAAGATTCCTTGAGCTCTAGATTCTCAATTTCTCGGAATTCATAAATTTGACAGTCGATTTTGCACTATTCAACACCACAAATCTGATGATGTGTTTAAACTTTTCATTCGCTCATTTCACTTTCCAACCAATTTTCTAAGTGGAACAAAGGTGTCAACATTCATGTGTGAGCAGTCATTTCCATGTGATTGATGCTGTGAGATCGATGGTCCGAAAATCTTCAGCAGTTTGACATCTGCTTCTTCAGATGGCCCCTAGTTTTGAGTTATATTAAGTGTGTTCATGTACTTCTTTTTCTATGCATTGTGTTGCACAGATCCCTGTTTGATGTTGATGAGGGATCTCGTCTATTACTTATTTTCATGATTCCTGCTTGATGTGATGCGGAATCATCTATGTGATGTACTTGTTGTCATGATTCATCATGTTGTGTTTTGAGATCCCTTTGTTGTATGTTAATGGGATACTCATGTTTTCGTCATGCATGTTTACATTGACATCCCTTTTAGTTTATGTTGGCTGGATGCTCATCATGCATGAGTTTATGTCATATGGATAGGATTCCTTTTGCCTGAGAGTTCCTGTAATGGAACATCTCTTGGAGCCACTCCTACGTGAGGGTATTTTCTTTGTATGACAGCAACATCGCCTCTATGTACATCATCACTATTGACAGCACTTAATGTAGCGGCCTACACCACCTTGACATCGGGGCCCGGAGACATATTCCCTCCTGGACGAACTCCATTATCAACGGCTTATGTTTTCATGTGTTGATTATTGTCATGTTCCTCTTCTTTACAGCATGTAGATGTGTTCATTTATGTTCTTTTAAAAATGCATTTTAACACATCATGAAAGTAAAAGGCCTTGGAAGGGTCCTTTGTCACACCTGGACCTGGATCAAGTGGTATCGGAGCGATATTTGCCTTGATTTGAATTGCAGTGTGAACAATGGAATGTGCTGCCAGAGAGGATGAAAAAATGATGTACGAGACCATGCTCAACATTTCCAAAAGAGTGGAAGTAATGTATGAAACTCTACAGAAAGAGACAAAGGAAAAGGAGTGATTGTAGCTTCAGTTGCAAGCCACGGAAGAGGCCCGAGAAGAACTGAAGCACAACAAACAAAACCTTCAAACAGAAAACGTTCAATTGAAGATGCGTCTACATGAAGAGAAAGGGGAGAGACATAGTCTGCTACAACAGCTGCAAGAAAAGGACGAGGCCTTGGAAAAGTTGTAGCGTGACCCATGTGAGGTAAAAATTAGTTCTCCATCTTCATGTATGTGTCCTAATGATGATTTCGTTGTTTTTGAAAATCATACCATAGGAATTGGCTCCAAATTGTTGAAGAAAATGGGGTATGAAGGAAAAGGCTTGGACGTTAATGGCCAAGGCATTGTCAACCCCATCAAAGTAGAAGAATTACCCCGTTAAACAGGACTCGGGTATGTCAGAAGGGAAGTTGGGGAATGCGTTGAGACAGCTAGCGAACCACCAACAACAGATGATGAGAAGCCCTCATCAATTCTTTCCAAATCAACAGAGGAGGTAAAAGATGTGGATTTCCTTTTAGTTTCATCATCACATAGTATGATTTCTGTTGGAGATGTGGAGATCCCAATTACAAGGAAAAACATGAGGCTCCTTACCAGGACGAGGCACAAGGAGGAAAAGGAACTTGGTATCAATAACCAAGGCATAACTCAACCATTGGAGATTATGCAAAGACCTCAATTTGCAGGCTCGAGATGCACTAAATGGGAATGCTCGAAGGTGTCAGATGCTTCTGAGACATTTTTGAAATTGTCAAGGAAAGAGAATGGTGGGAACACATCCCCATCATCCCACAGCAGTGCCCATTGTAGGGAGAGAGCTAAGGCAAGCTCTCATCGCCATATGTACACCAGAGACAGCAAGGAAAGGTATAACCACTTTCAACATGCAAATGTTCATTTCGATTATGATCATGTTGTTAATGATGAATGAAGAACATGGCATCGAAAAACATGCACCTTTTGTGGATTGCATAACCATACATTTTCTAAGTGTTGGAAAAGAATGACAGCACACAAAAGGATGAGGTGTGAAAGACCCTCTCAACAGCAGGTAAAGAAACATGTTAAGCAGATATGGAGGAAGAAAACCTATTGTAGTCATTGAGTAGAATTGGCCATCAAAGAGCCACTTGTTGGAGGCTCCATCCAGAGCAACGCCTTAAATACAAAGTTTCAGTGCATGAACTAGGTGAAACGATTGTTCGACAAGCAAAATCGGCACACAAGGAGGCAACCCATTCACCTTGATAAGTGAAAAATGGTTTCTAGATATGTTAGCGTTTCATGGTCGTGCTTTTGTAAATCATTTTTTGCATTTTAAAATGTAAAAGTGATGATGTGTTTTCCATCACTTGTTTAGCAACAATGATGTCTGGGGCTTATTTTGTGTTGCATGATAAACTGTGAAAGGGATGTCATGTTTCCATCACTTGTCAAAGCAAATAGTGTCTGGCCTTATCTTTGTAAATCATGTATTGCAGTGATGATGTGTTTTTCCATCACTTGTTGAAGCAACAATGATATGTTGGCCTTATTTTCGTAGCTAGGGTATTGCGTCCAGATTGACATAAAATGGACCACTGAGTATGTGTTATAAACTTGTGGCAAGTATGGGATGTGTGGGTCATTAGTTGGTCATGAAAGTAAAGCACGTAATGTGCAAAAACAATGTATTACAGGTTACAAAGATTGAAGGTGTCGGCTCATTGCTTAAGGCTCCAAAGAACAAAGGTGAAGGAGATGGAAGCGAGACCTTTCAGAATGCTTGTGATGCAGATAAGGTACAGAGAAGTTGCAGATTACTTTTCATGCTTTAGGAGAACCAAAAGCTCCTTAGTGGGGAGGATTGATCCAGGTGGCTCTAGAGACACACATAGGACAAAGAGGGCTCATGAAAGTTCAAAAATCAAAGTGATTAGAATGATTTCAAACTAGGACCAAAGAATTGATCTCGTCATCCTGATCACAATGATGTGAATGGTTCATCAAACCGAGTCCGTATGCGAAAGTTAGAAGCAATTAAAGTTTGGTTGACTTTTACTAGCTGGGTAGGCTTAAGGAGGCCACAATTTGGACAGAACCTGGCCACTGGATTCCAGCCAACCTGGGCTAGATTCCAGGAAAATTTGTGGCCCGGTTATTGCCTCCTTCGTTTTCAAGTTTTTGAAAAAATGACTAACTTTGTTTTAAATAAAACAAAAAATATATAATTTTGGGTGGCAAGCCACCAACCCCGCCACCCCTCATGCCCCATGTATTAAAAATATAATAAAAATATATATATTAATGGGGCAGGCGGCAATAACCCCGCCACCCCTGGAAATGCTCAACCAAACATCGCGTAGGGTGGGTGGCCATGACCCCGCCACCCCAGGAACCATGCAACCATCAACATGTGGGGGGTGCGGGCTGTCAACCCCGTCACCCCTCCACCTCACCTAACACACAACAACAATGGAGATTGGGGGAAGTGGGCCACTGAAACCGGCAGACCCGCCTCCCAAAAATACACTTTGTTATGTGTTATGTTTAAAAGGGGAGGGGCAGGATTTGATCCCTCGACCCCTCCTCAACAACTTGTTATATTTACCATTGTGCCACAACCACCTTCTTGGTGGATCCACCCTCCAAACCTTCAATAAATGTTCATTTTCACAGTGTGAGGAGATGGAGGAGGCCAAGAGTGCACAAAAAAATCGATGCAAGTGGAACCATGACTGCTGTAGAAACTGGGAGCAGAACCATGATCCTTGAAATTTTCCCTAGGAGGTAATTTTTCTCCATGTCAGAATATAGTCAAGTTTATAGTCGATTTTCATGGTTTTCCATAGAGATCACAATGGTGAGGTCAGATTCGCATTTTGAGTTGCAAATTTCTAGTCCACCCATGGAGCAAAATCTTTGGGGAATCTAGGGGGAATGTAAAAGATTCCTTGAGCCCTAGATTCTCAATTTCTCAAAATTCAAAAATTTGACAATCGATTTTGCACTTTTCGACGCCACAAATCTGATGGTGCGTTCAGATTTTTAATTTTCTCATTTCATTTTCGAGCCACCTTTCTAAGTGGAGTGCAGGTGTCAACATTCATGTGCGAGCAGTCATTTCCATGTGATTGATGTCGTGAGATTGATGGTCCAAAAAGCTTTAGAAGTTTGACATCTGCTTCTTCAGATGGCCCCTAGTTGTGAGGTATATGTGGTGTGTTCATATACTTCTTTTTTCTATGCATTGTGTTGCATAGATCCCTACTTGATGTTGATGAGGGATCTTGTCTATTACTTGTTTTCATGATTCCTACTTGATGTGATGCGGAATCATCTATATGATGTACTTGTTTTCATGATTCATCATGTTGTGGTTTGAGATCCCTTTGTTGTATGTTGATGGGATACTCATGTTGTCGTCATGCATGTTTTCATTAAGATCCCTTTTAGTCCATGTTGGCGGGATGCTCATCATGCATGAGTTTGTGTCATACTGATAGGAGTCCTTTTTCCTGAGAGTTCCTGTAGTGGAACATCTCTTGGAGGCACTGTTGCATGAGGGAATTTTCCTTGTATGATAGCGACATCACCTCTATGTACATCATCACTATTGACAGCACTTAATGCAGCGGCCTACACCATCTTGACATCAAGGCTCAAAGACATAGTCCCTCCTAGATGAACTCCATTATCAATGGCTTATGTTTTCATGTGTTGATGATTGTCATGTTCCTCTTGTTTATAGCATGCATATGTATTCATTTATGTTATTTTAAAAATTTAATTTAACACATCACGAAAGTAAAAGGTCTTGGAAGGTTCCTTTGTCACACCCGGACCCGGATAATGCAAAAATAATGTCATGCATGCAATAGCAATGAGATGTAATGAAAAACTTGAAACATTGCTTCTATAAGATAGCATGCACTAAAACAACAACAAGTGTTCATTGAAACCAAGAAAACATCATTGACACAAACTAAAATACCAAAAGCAATAGAAAAGAAGCAAAAGACATGAAAAGTGGACTTACCTAGAAAAAGTTGAGTTGAATGTTTCGAATGCTCCTAGATGTGATGTGGGATGTCAGAGCTCCAAACTCAATGTGAGAAATGAGATATGAAGCATCAAATAAATAATTTTTGATAAGATAGAGGCTAATGATGTGCATGCCAAAAAATAAGGAAAAAGCGACACTTGGCAAGAGTTTTCTAAAATAGCTTTTACATGTAACCTCCAGCTACTAAAAATGGATTCCTAAAATCTAGGAATGCTTTTTGCTTTTTTGCCTTTTGTTTTTTTAGGAAAAATAACCCATGCATGCAAACCAATATTTCTCAATCCTAGAGGGAACCGATCAACTTGGGAGCACATGCAATAGCCTACAAGCCTTGGAGTAGATTTTGCATAGTTTTTGCTCTGAGCAAGTCTGGATGTCCCTCAGTCATTTTGCAATTTCTAGATTGAAGCCCTCGTTGTCAGTTAGAATTGCACAATTTTTTAGAGCAAGCCCAGTATTGGGCTGCGTTGCGCAATTTCCAAAGGGAAGACTTCTTGGTTGTTCTGCGCATTTCTAGAGAGCAGTAGGTAGCCCAAATGGATTGCGCAATTTCCAAAGGGAAGCCTAGTTCCCTTCCATAATTGCACAATTTTCCAGGTGAACATCACAACCAGAAACTAACCAACTTCTAGAATTCCATCCTGCATATGGGAGGCAAACAAGCTGTCACACACAAGCTGATAAGCCATTGAAACTCAACTGAAGCATTTGTACTTGTCATTGCAATACATGCTACTAAGAATGGTTGGTAGGGAGGCTCCAAAACAAAGTTAAGGAAAAAAATGGGAGGTTAGTTGTAGCCGCTACAACACTTGGCGACAAACTGGTAGAAATCCAGCTCTCTGAATGGACCTTGTTTCATGAAAAGCAAGTCTAACTCCTCCAAAAGTATTGTCGGTTCTCTGATCATATTGGTTTCCACACTGGCTTTATTGAAAGATGTAGCACATGCCATGCTCTTGGTCGGTCAGCACAATTCCAAGCCAAGTCAACACAGTTTTTTCTATTGGGAATGAGGGGTATATTGGTATACAAGCAATATGACTGTGAGACTTTAAGTTTCATCTCTGGTGTTGCTCTGCTACTAGCAGGCCTCGATAGTACACCGGCATAGTCACGCACGAACATAAGCATCACTTTGCTTTCAGTGAACCTGGTCAATACCCTGAAAAGGTTACTTGAGTCACCTCTCTGTTCAGGAAGCCTTTCTCTTCTTTCACCTTATTCATGTTTTCAAAAAAAATCACATTTTCATTTTTTCATTTTTTCAGTTTTTTCAAGAACTGTGCATAAGCACTTATTTATTTCAGAGGCAGAAGAGGGATTCTGACTTATTGAGAGCAGAAGAGTTTGTTCCTTCAGAGAAGTATTTTGTACATACCTCTGACATACTTGTTAAGGTTTTTCACCTCACCTTACTCTACTTGACTGAGCTGGCAAGGGTTAACCCAAAACAATCGACTAGAGTAGGTGGTACTAGTTAATGCGCAAGTGTTGTGCTTTCACCAAGGTTTACTTTTAACTGAACATACTTTCCATTCTTGTATCATTGAATGGAGAGAACAAATTCGACATGGAGAGAAAAGACAACAGATAACCAAGTATTGATACGTGTACAAGTCCTCTTGTACTTTACCCTTCTTGTTTCAAGAGTCGCAAACATTCACGTGAAACAAACCTATGAACATAAACAAGAAAAAAAAAAACAAAACAATAAAGAAAATAGAAGAAATAAATGTGAAATAAAAGCAAGTAAGGAGGCAAGCAAACAAACAAACCAAGCAAACATAGCAAACATACATGCAAGAAAATGAGACAAAAGCAAGAACTACACCTACTCCTAAGATAATGGTGCATGGGTCTAATCATGTGAAGTGATATTTCTAATGCAGCCACCAGTGCATTGGTTGATCCATGTTGGTGAAGGAATGGTTCTCAAACAACACAGTTAAGCGAACCAACAAACATGAAAGATATAACAATGAAGACAAATGTGTCCACAGAAAAGAAAAAAGTGAAAGTGCATGATGTGCACTCTGTGGACTTACCATAGTGTTGTGATACATTGTGTGCAGATGTTAAGCATATGCACTATCTTGACTGTGACAAGAAACCAAATATGAGAAACAATAGACAACTTGCGTTGTGCAAGTGTGCTTGTTGTGTAATATTACTCCAATGCATGAGCGATGGGATCATGTGATTCAGGTGGAGGAAGCGTAATCTGTGTGTTGGATTGATATTCAATGCATACAAATGAGTGATAGGGAGCCTTGGGTTTTTCAAAAATTTCTTGATCGAAAGTGAAACCAACCTCAGGACAGCAAGGGCCTTACATAACCATTAGCTCAGTCTGAAGTGCCTTGACATCCTATGGGGTTTCAACTTCATCGACAGATAGATCATCATAAACAAGTGGCTTTGAAAGATCAACAGTGATAGAATCAACATTGTGATCGTATACGGGAGTAAATAGATCACAACGACTATGATGAGAAAAATCATTGAGTTCACTGCCATCCTCATGATCTGATAAATCAAACAGAGAGGTAGATGAGAAGAAAGAATGGTCACCCTTTATGTTTCCAAAAAAACAAAATGAAAAATCAAGTGGATTTTAAATGAATAATTTGTCTTCTTTGCTGTCGAATTATGGATTGACATTGGGTGTGTTATGCAAATGATCGGAAGTAGATGCATCTATGGATGGATTAAAACATGGAAAATCAAAGAAAACAGAATCACCAAAGTTGTCAGGAAAAAGCGGAGGAGGCATAGAAAAAGGAGGTCATCCTTCACCATGGGTTGATGTTCACATTCCCATTCATACTCATCATAAATGACATCGCAAGTTGGTTGTGCAACATCAACTCCGTCGATGGCTTGATCCTCGTTCACAAGAGGTGTAGAGTCCAGAACGGAAGAACACAAGATATTGTAATCTGGAGGATCAGCAGAACGTAGAGATAGAGGTTGAGGTAACAAATGCATGTGACAACCCATGGGCCTCCCAACCAAATCTATGAATAAATTAAGAGTTGTGATGATGGGAGGATGTGACAATTGAATAGATGTGTGTGCAAGTTCTCCCACAACACTCTGCGGTGGTGGAGTTGTTTGATGAGGGGAAGGCGGACAGTCACTTGTGACAGCAACTATGTCCACTGGTGATTTCACAACTCCATCACTGAAGTATGCTAAGTGGGGTTTGAACTTCAAATTCATTTTGGGATAGAATGGTTTGTGAAGGAAATATTTAAATTTGTCCAAAAGATATTGGAATTTCATCTTGTTTTTCATAACTTCAAACTAGAGTACAAGGAAGTGCTTCCAAAATTCCATAGGCTTTTCATGCAGGGTATTCTATTTCTTTAATATATTTTTTTCAGGAGTCTTAGGATCAAAATTATGGAAAGTTGATTCAATTAGATCACATAGTTGCTTAAATGAGTGCACACAATTTTGAGGCAAGCTGCGGCACCATCGTTGTGGGGATTCGCGAAGTGTGGTTGAAAGCATCATGCTGACCTCAACTTCATCAAAATCCTCTGCATCCTCCAAGAATGTGAGGAGTTCATGTAAGTGCTTAGGCTAGGCCACTTCGCCTTCACCGTCGTACATGAATTCCGACAAGAGATCATAAAAATCCTTCGTGATGTTAAAGGCTTATGCATTGGATAGACATCGCGAAGGGTGGAATATAACGATATCCATGAAAAATGTATGAAGGTTCAAAATAGGATGTGAAGAATCATCTTGTCATCTAGCTCTCCTTCTAGCACCAAAAATATTGACGGTGCTGGACCCACCAACATGTCAAGGGATCTCCCCAGTAAGAAGTCCCAACTAGACCTCTGATTGTTTGGAGTAGGAGTGCCAACAGTGGGTAGTACGGTAGTTTCTTGACTACGGTTGTATGCAAAGGTAAGAAATATGTCCTTATTGGTAGCAAGGGTGTGACCTTGCAGCAAGTCAAGGAAGGTGCATGAAAGGCTCTAACACTCAGAAGGGGAGAAGACTGCACCCCTTAGAAACATGTGATATCACGCAGCTTGAAAGGGAACACACGAGCAGAAGGACATCACGAGATGGAAATCAGGATAGTTGACATTCCAAAGTGATGGGTTATATCAACAACATGCTTCGATAAGATTCATACAAATACATATGGAATATTCCATACATACATGCATAAATTATAGCTACATACATCAATAAAGTAACCAAGATAGCAAAATCACAATAACAACATATGCATGAAATGTGTTGCCTTTGTTATATTAAAAGAGTTAGAGATCCAATCATACATATGACCATGACTTCCACTATCCCCGATAGCGGAACATTACAGTCACTGCCACCTGCTCCTCCAAAAAGATGTACTAGCTCTGCACTGTGGAGAAGCCAAGGCTCATTACAATACACTCCAAGCTTTCTCTAAGTTATCCCTATAGGAAGTTTGGCTCCCAAAATCCTGTACAATGAGTTATGAGGTTATATAAATAGAAAAGGGTGGGGTGACCCTAGACATTCCCCTTTGTGCCTCTTCACCTACCCCCATGACTCTTCAACTACTACATGATTGTTACATTCTACTATTAACACTTGGTCTTTCATTGTTACAACATGTTTACATTACAATCTGTGCATGTACCCATCTAAGACAAAAATAGGCTTTAGTAAGCCATGCAATACATCACTAAGACTCAGACAGATGTGGGAGACTAACTTTTTGAGATCCTCACAATGATCGATAGTGGAGAACTGATGCCAAGCTTGGTAATCTGTTATGGTGTCTGTGTGCTCTGTGGTGACATCCTTCTAAAAGTGAACTCTTGCCTCCATTACATCTGGGTGCACTGATTTGTCACCTTTGTCAAAATTGTTAGAGAACATGCACATCATAGTCTTGAGTGCATCCGGACCAGCAACATATTAGTGCATGGTGTCTGCACTCATATGCAGGCCTGTGCTGGTGGCTACACACATCAACTAATCAAAGTACATGTCCAACTTGAGCCAGACTTGGTTCTTTGGATTCTTCTCAGTGATTATGCCAATGGATAGGATCGCATGCATGCGCATAATGACATCCATGCTCCTAAACACTCGTGCATGTTAAGCCTGCAAACTAGTGATGAACTACGGGAGTTCCTCATAGTTCTAGATCTAACTTTGGATGCATGCCTTCAACTCTACTACCTTTGGCTTCATCATCTTCGACAACTACAATGGGGATCCTTTATACCTCATTGTCCATATTTGCATGCGATAGACAGTAGTGTGCAGATCTAATAAGATGCACGCTCTCCTAGCACATTGCTACTGTCAACTGTTGAGATGGAAAACTAAATTATGGACAGTGACGAATCTGAAGTACATATTTTGCATGACTGTCTCAAGAGATGATACTTCATCTGGTATCTCTCTCCTCAACTCTGCTTTGGTGAATGTTGTAACTTGCTCTCTTGCTTGTAACTCCTTAGCCATGCGCTCGTTCTCGGCTATCAAGACTCTAACACTCGAGTTGGTGGCTTTGGCATATGCTTTGGTAGCATTAGCCAATGCAGTTGGATTCTTGCGCACATCGGACACAATCACTCATTCTTCAAACTGCACAGGAGATATGTGGACATTCGAGTAGGCACTTTGCGTGACTCCACAACTCCATGTTGTGACTCGTCGAAAGATATGTTGTGCATCTCCACTTCTGAATTGCCTTCAAGGTTTTATGTGTCTCCTTGATCGCTTGGGACTTGCTCTACTTTTTATCTGGTGAAGCCGGTGGGGTGACGTCTTGGTTCTGAGGCATGATGTAAATATCCTGATCTAACTCTTTTTGAACCATATACGTGTCCATCTACTCTAGAATATGTTCAATCTCTTGAGCCAAGTCCTCCTCCTGTGGCTTCTCACCCTGTCTGCTCTGTTCCAACTGCTCAGGAGAGTCAATAACTTGTATGGGTTTAATTTCAGCAATATGTGCATGTTGTGCCTCCTGTTGTTGTTGTCCCTATTGTGCTTCCTTCTCTCTTTTATGCAGCTCTTATTCTTCCCTGCGTTGTCACTTCAACTCCTGCAACTCCTTTTTTGTTTCCTCCATCTTCTCTTTCTCTCTTTGCCTTTGCACGATCCTTCCATTACATTGTCACCTCTTAGCCTCAATCTCCAAAATTTCTTTCAACACAAGTGGATCTGCTTTGAACTTGCAGCTTTTCTCTACCTCTGGGCTATCAACAACCTTCCTCTTGCCTTTCTCACACACAGGTCTACTACTCTTTACTGCTACTCTTTGAGATGTTGTTGCCTTCTAATTTTATAACCATTCTATAGCTATGTTGACCAGTTCATTGAGCCTTGAGAAGTGATAGCAGTATCTCCATGGGTCTTCCTCAGGCCAATGGCATGCCTCATGGATCCAACGATGTTGTACTCTTGCACAGTGGTCCTTCACTAAGAAATGCAGGTCATACAGATTAAAACTTCTGGTGCCAAAGGTGAATCTCTTGAATTCCTCCATCTCGGCTTCAGCATGCTTGAGATTTTGGATCTCATACAACCCGATATGCAGAGGAAGAGCGGACTAAGGTACCTTCTTCTTCCTACTGACAACCCTGTCGAGATGTTATATGACACTTCTTGCATGACCAGCTTATCCATGGAAAAATTCGGTAAAACATGCGGAGCCTTCTCCACGTTGTACATCAAGATGAAGATGCCAAGGGTTGAGGCATAACAATCTGCTATGTCGATCAATGCCTCCATCGTTGTCTGTTACATGCAAAGTGGATACTGTTCGAATATCATCCTGTATACCGAGGTCACGAAGTGGTCTGATAATTGTATTATAACTCCACAAAAGTTGCATTTGGAGAACAACTTGCAATAAGTGTGCAAAGAGGTTTCTAAAGGTGTCCATACCCAACCCAAGCATGGGAACTGCTGACAGGAAAAAAATGCATCAAGTATGTAAGAGGACATGTATATCTTCACTTTCTAACCCTTAGGCAGATGTCGAGCTTCTATTACCTGTTCCTTCAACCTGAGAGCCAACATGTCGAACCAATTGCAAGGCCTTCCTTCACACGCTAGTCGATCCAACATAATCAACCAAATATGGAGGAAGGTTTTTGTGTTATCTTGGTCATATAAGCAGAACGCAAAGATGACCAAGAGCTAATATGACTTTTGCAGTATCATTGTCTTGTAAACCTCAATGGGTTTTGTCCTGAACTTGGATGGCTCTTTCACCCAACTATTCAAGATGTCTCTTGAGTTTGCACTGTTGTTGGGTCTGGTGAAGGGTGTATCCATCGTCATCACCGGATGTGGCAAGTGATACATCTCCTTAAAATCCTTCACCCTGAAGGTGGAAATTTGTGTTCCACTGATACTACTCAAAACCATTGTCTTCGGATCACTATGCAAGACAATCCAATGGATCATGTTCATGCATGGGAACATAGGATACTTACATGCAATCCCGTACAAGCCAGACTTGTGTATGTTGACATAGACCCTACGGTCTTTCAGGTTCTCCTCAAATGTGCCTAAAAAGGTGTCATTTATGTATTTCCATTTCATCTTGATATCCTTTTCTATGAACAGCTTAGTGTCTTCATAGATAGGCAAGCTCATAGACACTTGTTCAACTACATCTCCATTTTCACTTTCAACGGTGTCCTTTGACCCTGCTCTCTTGGAGGCCATCGTATGTGTACTGCTGAGAGATGGATGAACACATGTGATACCTGGAGAAATAAAAACACTCATGGCAAGCAATTTGTCACTTGAAAACCAAAACAACTTGAGGACTGACATGCAACACACCTAGGTGACTGACTAGAAAGATTTGGCAATTTTCACGGGGACGCTGGAAGACTGACTGTCAAAACTACGCAAAGCACAGTCTGGACTATCAGCAAGCTGAATGACTATTGAAATTGCGTAATGCACAGTCCAACTTGTCTTGTTGGGGACTGAAACTACGCAATGTGCAATTTCTTTCAGCAATGACTACAACCCAGCAAATGCATTTGCGCAATTCATCGGGCCAGCAAGGCACTGCCTCTTAGAATTGCGCTAAGCAAGCCTAGAGGCCAATGGCGAGCCAACTTTGTGCAATTTGTGAGAGGAAGGCAGAGCCTTCACACTCATAATGTGCATTTCAAGTCGGGCAAGCCAAGGTCCAGACCAAGGCAGCCCAAACCCATCAACGGGCGACTGAAAACATGAAAAGTTCGAATGCATGGAAAAGCTGAGTGCAAATAAGAGTGAATGATCATACATGCAAATAGTAAGTGCAAGATTCAGAAAATGGGAAAACAAGAAAGTGTGTGAAGTGAGTCACTGTAACGGCGACCGTGAGTGCAGAAATAATGTCATGCATGCGGCCGCAGTGAAATGCAATGAAAAAATTGAAGCATTGCTTCTACAAGCTAACATGATTTAAAATTTCAAGCATTCATTGAAGCCAAGAAAACAACACTCACACAAACCGAAATACAAAAAGCAACAGAAAATCAGCAAAAGACATGAAAAGCAGACTTAGTGGGAAAAAGTTGAGTTCAATGTGCCAAATATTGCTAGATGTGATGTGGGATGTCAGAGCTCCACGATCGATGTGAGGAATGAGATTTGAAGTGTCGAATAAATAAGTTTTGTTAAGATCGAGGCTTACGACACACATGCCATAAATCTAGGAAAAAGCGATACTTTGCATGAGGTTTCCAAAACAACTTTTGCATGTAACCTTCAGTTGCTAAATATGGATCCCTAAATATGGATTCTTTTGCTCATTTTCCTTTTGATTTCTAGGAAAAGCAACCCATGCATGCAAATCAAGATTACTCAGTCCTAGAGGGGACTAGTCAACTTGGGAGCACATACAACAGCGTACAAGCCTTGCAATAGCTTTTGCGCAGTTTCTGGGCTGAGAAAGTCTGGATGTCCCTCAGTCATTGTGCAATTTCTAGACTAAATCCCTGGCTGTTAGTCAGAATTGCGTAATTTTTTAGAGCAAACCCAGTATTGGGCTGCATTGCGTAATTTCCAAAGGGAAGACTGCCCGGTTGTTCTATGCATTTCTGGAGAGCAGCAGATAGCGCAGATGGATTGTGCAATTTCCACAAGGAAGCCCGGTTCCCTTCCAGAATTATGTAATTTTCTAGGTGAACATCACAAATAGAAAATGACCAAGTTTCGGAACGTCATCCTGTGGGTGGGAGGCAAACAAGTTGTCACACACAAGCTGATAAGCCATTGAAATTCAACTGAAGCATTTGTACTTGTCATTACAAGACATGTTGCTAAGAATGGTTGGTAGGGAGGCTCCAAAATGAAGCTAAGGAAAAGTTTTGGAGGGTGGTTGTAGCCACTACAACACTTGGCAACACATTGGTAGAACTCCAGCTCTCTGAATGGACCTTGTTTCGTGAAAAGCAAGTCTAACTCCTCCGGAAGTATTGTTCGGTTCTCTAATCATCTTGGTTTAAGCACTAGCTCGATTGAAATATGTAGCACCTACCATGCTCTTGGTTAGTCAACACACATTCCAAGCCAATTCAACACATTTGTTTCGATTGGAGATGAGGGGTATATTGGTATACAAGAAATATGATTGTCATAGTTTAAGTTTCATCTCTGGTGTTGCTTTGCTGCCAGTAGGCCTAGACATTACCCCTACGGAGTCATGTAGGAACACAAGCATCGCTCCGCTACCAGGGAGCCTCGTCAGTGCCTCAGGGTAGCTATTTGTGTCACCTCTCTGCACATGAAACCTTTCTCTTCTTTTTCCTTATTCATTTTTTCAGACAATTTCACATTTTCATGTTTTCATTTTTTTAAGAATAGTGCATAAGCACTTATTTATTTCAAAGGCAGAAGAGGGATCCCAACTTGTTGAGATCAGAGAAGGTTGTTGCTTCAGATAAGTATTTTGTACATACCACTGACATACTTGCTAAGGTTTTCCCCCTCACCTTACTCTACTTGTCAGAGATGCCAAGGGTTAACTCAAAACAACCGACTAGAATATGTGGTACTAGTTAGCGCACAAGCGTTGTGATTTCACTAAGGTTTACTTCAAACATAATGTATTTTCCATTGTTGTATTATTGAAAGAAGACAAAAAGTTCAACATGAAGAGAGAAGACAACAGATAACCAAGCATTGATAGTTGTACAAGTCCTTTTGTACTTTACCTTTCTTGTTTCAAGAGTCATACACGGTTCATGCAAAACTAACCTACGAACGTAAACAAGCAAACAAAACAGAACAACAAATAAAAGAGCATAAATAAATGTAAATTCAAATAAAGTAAGCAAATCAAGAAGGCAATCAAACATAGAAAACATGCATGCAAGCGAACGAGACAAAATAAAACACTACTCCTACTCCTAAGCTAATAGTGCATGTGTCTGATCACGTGAATTGATATTTCCACGGAAGCTGCATTCAGAGAACAACTTGCAATAAGTATGCACAAAGGTTTTCAAAGGTGTTCATGCCCAACCCAAGCCTGGGAACTGCTAACGAGCATAGACTACATCAAGTATGTAAATGGACATGTATATATTCGCTTACTAACCCTTGAGTGGATGTCGAGTTTCTGTTACCCGTTCCTTCAACCTGAGAGCCAACATGTCAGAGCAGTTGCAAGGTCTTCCTTCACTCTCTAGTTTATCCAACACAATCACCCAACTATGTGGGAAGGTTCAGTGCTCACTTGGCCGTATAAGTGGCATGCAAAGATGACCAAGAGCTGATATGCCTTATGCAATATCATCATCTAGTAAACCTGGCTAGGTATTGTCCTAAACTTGGTCGGCTCTTTCACCCAGCTCTTCAATATGTCTCTTGAGTTTGCACTACTACTGGGTCTGGTGAAGGGTGTATCCATCATGATCACTGGTTGTGGAAAGTAATACATCTCCTGAAAATATTTCACCCTGAAGGTAGAAATTTTTGTTCCACTGATACTACTTAATACCATTGTTTTGGATCAGTATGCGAGATAATCCAATGGATCATGTATGTGCATGGGAACGTGGGATACCTGCATGCAATCTGGTACAAGCCCGACTTGTGTATGTTGACAGAAACCCTGCAGTCTTCCCGGTTCTCTTCATATGTTCCTAAAAGGGTGTCATTCATGTCCTTCCATTTCATCTTGATATCCTTGTCTATGAATAGCTTAGTGTCCTCATATATAGGCAAGATCATAGACATTTGCTCAACTGCACTCCAGTTGCACTCTCGACAGTGTCCTTTGACCATACTCTCTTGGAGGCCATTTTACCTATACTGTTGAGAGATGGACGAACATCTGTGATACCTAGAGACAAAGAAACATTCATGGCAAGAAATCTCTTAGTTGAAAACCAAAACAACTTGAGGACTCACATGCAACACACCTGGGTGACTGACTGGAAAGATTGTGCAATTTTTACGAGGACGCTGGAAGATTGGCTACCAAATTGTGTTAAGCATAGTCTGGACTATCAGCGGGTTGAATTACTGCTAAAACTGCAGTCCAACTTGGCCTACTCGGAACTGAAACTGTAGAATGCGCAATTTCAGTTAGCAATGACTGCAATCCAGCAAATGCATTTACACAATTCCTGGGGCCAGCAAGGCATTCCTCTCAGAATTTCATAGAGCAAGCCTAGAGGGACGTGATGGGCCATCTTTGCACAATTTATGGGAGGAAGGCAAAGCCTTCACTCTCAGATATGTGCATTGCAAGCTGGGCAAGGCAAGGTCCGAGCCAAGGCAGCCCACGCCTGCTGACGGGTGACTAAAAACATGAAAAGTATGAATGCATGGTGAAGCTAAGTGAAAAAAAGAGTGAATGATCATGCATGCAAATAGTGAGTGGAAGATTCAGAAAATAAGAAAAAAGCAAGTGTGTGAAGCGAGTCGCTGCAACAGCGACCGTGAGTGCAGAAATAGCGTCATGCATGTGGCAACGGTGAGATGCAATGAAAAACTTGAAACAGTGCTTCAACAAGATAACATGCATTAAAACGAAAACAAGCGTTCATTGAAACCAAGAAAATGTCACTCACACAAACTGAAATACAAAAAGCGACAGAAAAGTAGCAAAAGACATGAAAAGCATATTTAACCAAAAAAATTTGAGTTGAATGTGTTGAATGCTCCTAGAGGCAATGTGGGATGTTAGAGCTCCAATATCGATGTGAGGAATGAGCTCTGAAGCGTTGAATAAATAAGTTTTGATAAGATCGAAGCTTATGATGTGCATGCCACAAACTTAGGAAAAAAATGACACTTGGTGGGAGGTTTCTAAAATGACTTTTGCATGTAACCTCCAGCTGCTAAAAATGGATCCCTAAAATCTAGGGATTCTTTTTGCTTTTTTTTCCTTTTTTTAAGGAAAAGCAACCCATGCATGCAAACCAAGATTGCTCAGTCGTAGAGGGAACCGATCAACTTGGGAGCACAAACAGTAGTCTGCAAGCCTTGGAGTAGCTTTTGCACAGTTTCTAGGCTAAGAAATTCTAGCTATCCCTTGGACATTGCGCAAATTCTGGACTGAAGCTCTAGCTATCAGTCAGAATTACACAATTTTTTAGAGCAAGCCCATTATTGGGCTGCATTACGCAATTTCTAGAGGGAAGGTTGCCTATTTGTTCTGCGCATTTTTGGAGAGCAGCAGCAGCTTGGATGGATTGCGTAATTTCTAGAAGGAAGGCTAGTTCCCAACGCAATTTTCCAGGTGAACATCACAACCAAAACTAACCAAGTTCCGGAATGTCAGCCTGCGAATGGGAGGAAAACAAGTTGCCACACACAAGCTGATAAGCCAATAAAACTCAACTAAATAATTTTTACTTGTTAGTGCAATACAGGCTGCTAAAAATGGTTGGTAGGGAGGCTCCAAAACAAAGCTAAGGAAAAATTTTGGAGGGTGGTTGTAGCTGCTACAACACAAGTATAATCTATCTCATTGCCTCACAAGATGACCCTAGCCAATACTTAGCCAATTCTTCTACCTACCAAGTTCCTATTTCCTTGTGTTGTTTCCTTGGGAATTATCCCCTTAGTAATTAGGGAAATTCCCAATTAGAATTTTTTAATCTCTATAGGACCTTCTCTGACTTCATGCACCACCTATACAACTTGAGAAATTATACAACTGATAGCGCATTTCTCTTGAACTCCAATCTCAACTGTTTAACTCAAATTTCATGCATGCAGGAGTTAATTATGGTTGATTTATCAGTTAACTGGTTGAATATTGAAGTTGCACCCCACTAGTAGACCTCCTACTAGTTCCTCTAACAGTTGTAACTAGTTTAACTGAATTAAATTATTACAACTCAAATTAGACTCAGCCTAGGCTCCTAAAATTTAGGAGCCACTCTACATGACTCAAGTTAGGCCCTCAACTCAAATTAATTGAGCCAACTAAGTGAAACTAACTTAGTTAACTCGAACAAGTTGTCTTGTGATGTAGAATTATAATTTTCTCCTAATTTAATTCAAGGGAAAATTAAATAAGGATTTTTTTGTTGCCATTTTCAATAAGACAATATTCTTCTTTAGACCCAGAACAAACATCACATCCTTGAATCTGATAGGGAACCCAACTCCCCTTGAAATGTGACTATACCAATCTCAGTCGTGTTGTACTTATCATCACCTCCCATCTCAATGTGCATCTGGAGATATTTCTCCTCCAAATCACTGAAAAAACCTATATTCCCCATCATATGGAATGAGGCATCGTTGTCCAGGTACCATACGCTTCCCATCACTGTGTTGTCCATGCATGTAATGAGAGTAAAATAAAGCTCGAACTGTGAAGCCAAAGCTTCACCTACTACTCCTCCTGAGGCCTTCTTACTTGTCTTCTTGTGTCAACACTTTGTGGCATAGTGCCAGAAGTCATGATAGTGAAAGCACTTGATTCTAGACAAGTCTTTCTTCTTGCCTCCCCGACTAGATTCTTCTTTGGATTGGGACTTATTTCCTTTCCCTTTCTTTTCCTTTCCTTCCAAGGCACATTTCTCCTCATCCTCGCCCTTAGATGAAGTCATGTCTTTGGTATTACGCCTTATTTCCTCATGTACCAGGTCAAACCATAAGTGCTCCCAACTTGGTAGTTTCTCCCTACCATTTACCGAATCTTGATAGTTATTCTAGCTCTTGGAAAGGCCCAAAAGGGCTAGAGATACCAAGTCTTCTTCAAGGACATTAACACCGACCCCAGAAAGTTCATCAACAACACTGTGTAGACTTGCTCTGATATTATGGAATGGTGTCATTCTTCTACATCTTGATACTTCGAAGCTTGTTCTTGAGTGCCAACTTCTTGTGGTCATTGTTATTCTCAAACAATTCTATCAGTGCTTTCCACATCACGAACGAAGTCTCTTTTCCATGGATATTTGAGACATTATGATCTCGTACTCCCTCCAATATGGTTCTCCTTGCCTTGGCCACATCTTTCTTCCACTGAGCAAGATTATGCGCTTTATATGCTTGGGGTTTTGCTACATCTATCTTGATGTATTTTAGTAGCCCATTGTCATCCAATACTGTCTCCGTGCAGAACTTCAATGCAATAAATTTTGAGGTTCCTTCCAAGGCATACTCTAACCTGAGTCCATTGAAATCCATCTTCTCATCCCTGAAGAAAACCTGCAACATTAGTCTTCAAATTCAAACCTCCTTCAATGACAACTTCGAAATCTCTGCTCTACAGTGATTCCAGCTCTAATACCATGTAGAAACTAATGTGTATATTCAAAACTACTCATGAAATTTACTAAATCACAAGACTTGAAGCTACTCTACTAATCTGCGAAAGTTAATTCACCATCTAGAACACAAATCATAGACATGCAAAATGAAACATCACACATGCGCAAAATATTTATCTAGGGGAAAGAAACTGCTCAAAACCCCTTACTATCTATATTGCATTAATCAAAGAATAGAGATGAAATACATATGCTTTCTCAAGCTTGAGCACACCTTGCAAGTGTATAATCTATCCCTCTACCTAGTTGAATGACTCTGGCTACTACTTAGCCAATTTTCAAGCCCTCCAAACTCCTATTTCCTTGTGTTGTTCCTCTAGGAAATTGGCCCTTGTTATTTAGGAATTTGCCACTATTGAATTGCGCAATTCGTTTATGTCCTTCCTATGACTGTGTGCACCACTTGTGCACATTAGAATATGCTACAACTGATAGTACACTGCCTTGGAATCTCCATCTCAACTAGGAAATTTGGATTCTTTGTATGCAGCAATTATTTTTGGTTGATTAATGAGTGAACTGGTTGATCATTGAGTGTGGTTGAAGTTCTACTTCCACAACTTGACCTCCACTAGTTCTTTTGACAGTGAGAACTAGTTTAACTGACACTAACTCAAATTAATTGAAATGGATTGCTACAAATTAGCAATCAAACATATTGAACTGAACTCAAGTTTCCCTAACTCGAATTAATTGAGTTCACTGAGTAACAAGTGCCATGTGACCTCAGTGAACTACCTCCAAGATTTCTACTGAAATAGAAATTCGAATTTTCTCTAGTTTGACCAAGGCAAAATCAAACTGAGTTTTTTTGTTGCATTTTCAACACCTCTAGAATCATCATGAAGGTTCCAAGAAGGTTTTCAAAACAGTAAACCTAATATTTACCCTAATTATAGCTATCAAAAACTTAGAAAGGGAAAAGGTTCACTTTTTTAATAATCACCCATGATTCCATAGAACAAGCAAAAATGTGAAAGGGATACTTACAAAGAAAAGAAACATAAACATATTGTAGAGAACTATACAATACCTAGTGTCTTGCAGATAACAAAAAAACTTAACTAACTTTATAATCTATGTTGTCATCCCCATAGTATAAAAAGCATTATTTTCCATCAAATCTGATTTTCCCATGTAAGTTTCTAGAAAAATATATGTTTGATTGTATGGTTTTAATATTATATTCTATTTCATAAGTTTCTAGAAAAATATATGTTTGATTGTATGGTTTTAATATTATATTCTATTTCATAAATCACATTAGAATAACATATTTTTATTTTCATTTTTATTTAAAGTAATTAAAATACAAATAATATAATCACACATTTATATATCCAAATATACTTCATCTTCTAATAATGAAATATTATTTACAATATTATATTTAGTAACCTAGAATATCAAAATCATGACTTTGCTTTATAATCCGTACAAAAAGAGAACACCAATAGATTTTCTTTCCCAATACTTTGCAATTTACTTGATACTATTTGCTTTGAAAATTTTTCAATATATTTTTTTCCCTATAAATATTTTATAAATAAATAAAATTATATGATTCTTTTCAAATATATTTTTTTCTCTTATAAATAAATAAAATTATATGATTCCTTCTCTGATAAATAAATCTGCAATATTATTTTCTTTACCTTACATATATTAAATCACAAAATTATATTTATCTAACCATAAAATCCATCTCAAATCCTGTCATTTTCTTAAACCATTTTTAGTTCTCGAACATATCAACCATATGTTTTAAATCCATACTAACAATAAAACATAAGAAAACTGTAATTAATTTAAATTTAAATCCGTTTCTTGGAATACAACATGGAAATATCCAAAATTATTTACAAATAATACACCTTATGTGAAAACTATTTTATTAGACCTTACATTACTTTTATCATTTTATTCAGAGAGATATTAGTGGTATGTTCATGTGATTCTGGAAAGAGATTGCCATGGAAATGGTTTGACGTCTCAAATGCTTTGAATTTCAAGACGTTATCTCCAAACTTTGGACTTATAGCGCTGAAAATATATATAAATAGATAAACATTGGAAGTTATCTATTCAATTAATTTCTAATTTCTAGTATTTTACCGAATTCAGAGTGCTATTGTAATATTTTTTTTAATATGGGCTAACATCCGGTCGACGTGCTCCAAAGAAATACCAACTTCGACCTCCATTGAATTTCGATTTGTCGGAATGAGTCTATGTCATTTTGGGGCAGAAGCGCCCATGGGAAGTGAAGGAAGGACAAGGAAGAGGGGCTAAGTTCTTCGCACTTGAATCTTAATTGCAACGAATAAAGTCAGTCCCAGACCTTCATAAGTTGGAGGAATTAGAAATGTGTTTGTCTAGGGTGGGGCAACCAGAAATGAAGAAACTCAGTTGGGCTCACAAGCCATCCATGCTTGCATTGATACAACCCAAACTTTGGAAACATCCTTGTGAGGATGTTAAGCTCACATTTGTTGATTGTCTCAGTAGGATCATAGCTTTAACATCGCCACTATGGCCTTACAAAAGTGATATCATGAGGGATATATTGCAACTGATAGTAGAACCCCTTCAAGGGTTGAACAACATTATGCTTCATATCTTTCAAAAGCGGCGCAGGATCTTAGAACTCATGGCAGAGTTCAGCGTTCACACATTCAAGCTGAATTTGGAATGTGATGACTTAATCTTCCAGGGGTTCCAAAACTTTTACACCAACGTTACATCAACTCATCTAGATAGTGTCAAAACAAACATGCAAAAGATTGTGTTATTGTTCTTGAAAGGAAATGTCGACATCTACAAGACACTGAGATCCAAAATGTTGACCATTTGGAGAAAAGAACTAATTTGTTAAAATTGGCAACTAGGGCCAAACTCCACATGGGTCATCTCATTTATGATAGCTAATATTTTTATTAGATTCCTCTTTCACAGAAGTGTAGGATTGATCTAAAGATCATCTGATTTTGATATGTACAAATGAAGTTATGACTTTATTTTGATTATGGACAAATTTTCAAGGTCGGCCAACAAACTCATGGAGGCTCAAAAGCCCAACATTCACGTCTATTCATCATCAATGTCTTCCTAGAAATACATGATGCATCATCCTCATTTGGACATCATTCATCTTCACACATCTCTCTCTTCTCATCTGATTGGGTACGGGTTTCTGGGCAGCGTTTCTCTCCACACGTGCAAAGGGAAGGAAGGGTTTTTCTGTTTCAGCGTTGACCAGGTTTGACCGAAAACTTCAGAGGTTGTTTTTGGGCTGCGTTGACTTGTCTTAGTGTGATTTTGGGTGGAGGAATTATAGCAGGGTGCAGATCTGGGCACAAGAACCGAGGCAATCTGACCTCCTATTTGACCAGCGTTCATTGTACTAGGGCTCGCCGCAAGTTTGAATTTTGTTGACCAATTTTGACTGGACTTTTTCACACTATTTTTCCCTGATTAGACTTGTTGTTGGAGGTCGAAGTTGATTGGGTTTGACCGCACTGAATTGAGGAAGAAATCTGCCATGTTAACCAGCGTTGAATTCTCTGGTTAGGGCTCTTTTGTTGTTGTTATAAATTATCAAATTTGTAAATTGTATTATCGCTCTCTGCTAAACTATTGAAAACTAAAAAAAGATTTTATCAAGGGTTTCGCCACATTGGGGTTTGTCCCTGGTTGGTGCCACATCTTGTGTCCTCTTGTATTGGCGTGTCTTCTATTATTTATGTTTATGTTCTACCGGCATTTTACTTACATGTTTATGTGATTGCAAAATTGAAATTGATATTGGGCTCATAAAGAAATTGAAGTAAAATTGCTCCCAAGCATAGAACATACCATTGTTGCCTAAAATTAACATGGTATCAGAAGAGAGGTGAAAACAAATCCCAAGCAAGAGTGAAAGAGCAATCACCAAAGACAGTTGGACAAGGACAAAAGACTCAATGGGTTCATCATCTTACTTCTCGGCTAAAGACAAGCTCCATGATAAATTTGACTATCGTGGATGGAAGATGTCTCTTGATCTGACCTTGGAAGAGAAGGAAGTGAAGGATTATGTGCAGGGTAAAATCCCTGAGCCTCTTTCAAATGCACCGGTTGCTGCGAAGGCCAAGTACAATAAGGTTGAAGTAAAAGCGAAAAAGATTATCATAGATTCCATTGACAAGCATCTAGTGGCCTATATCTCCAAATTGAAGACCTCAAAGAGATATAAGACAGGTTGGTTGGCATGTCGAAGGTTAGTAATGTTAATCAAATTATTTTTCTCAAGAATAAGTTGAAGGATATTAAGAAGAGAAATGGCAATAACATTCAATCCTATTTCTTGAGGATCATTGAGATCAAGAATGATCTACTCTCGATTGGAGAAGTCATTCCTGACAGGGAACTTACTCTCACCACCCTTGGAGGACTTCCACATGAGTGGTATGTATTTAGAACCACTATACTTCAACAACAATGATCAAAGGAATGGCAGGTCCAATGGCAAAGGAAAAAGGAATGCGGAACATCAAGGAAATGGTCGATGCTCCAAGAAATCAAAGAACTCCAAGTATAATGAATCCAATGTTGTTAACAATAAGCAAAAAGAGTATTATCTTATATCGGACCTCTCCATTGCCTCTTCTTTGGACACTTTGGGAAATTGGTTGATTGATAGTGGTGCCTCAAGGCACTTCACCAGATACAAGGAAGCCCTCTCTAATCTAATATAAAATGAAACAAACTTGGAGATCATCCTTGGAGACGATGCCACCTATCCCGTAAAGGGAGTAGGGAATGCTACCCTCCAATTGAATCCAGGTAACACTATTCATTTGCAAGAAGTATTATATGTACCCAATCTCAAGAAGAACTTGGTGTCCATTTCAACAATGGAAGATAAAGGATTCAAGGTGGCTTTTATCGATGGAAAGATACATGTTTGGAAAAGAAATTTCAAAGATGCTTTTACTCTTAAGTTTAGGGTTGACACTTTGTATCAAGTTGGAGGGAGTCCATTGGGAGACATGTCTTGCGACACATATCTACAATCTGAACTATGGCATCGGAGGTTCACCAATCTTCATTATAAGGCCCTACCCAATGTGAGACAGATGATGACAGATATGCCTGAATTCAAAGTAGAGAATGAAGGTGTATGTTCGAGATGTGCCGAAGGAAAACTTACAAGGAGACCATTCCCCTCAAGTAATAGCAAAACCACAGACATATTGCAATTGATCCACTCTAACATATCTGGTATGATGCTGGTAAACTCCTTGGGAGGATACTTATATTATCTCACCTTTGTGGATGATTATTCTCGCAACACCTAGATCTACTTCTTGAAGAAGAAGGATGAAGTGTTGACCTGGTTTCGACATTTCAAATCCTTGATCAAAAACCAATCTGAGAAGAAAATCAAGACATTGAAGACTGAGTATGAGACTGAGTATGAATCCAATGAATCCCAAGATCATTGCAAAGAAGCAGGCATTAAGAGGGAGACTACAATGCTCTATTGTAGAAGTTGTTTGTGCCATGCTTCATGATTAAGGTCTTCCAAAGTTTCTATGGGCTAACGCTGAAAATATCGTTGTTTATGTTCAAAACTGATGCCCTCATCAAGCATTGGACTCCAAAAATCCCAAAGAAATGTTCACTGGTAAGAAACCCGATGTCTCTCATTTTAGAATTTTTGGAGGCCCCATATATTTCCATGTGTCGAAAGAGAAAAGAAGCAAATTGGGTGCATCTGGGAAGAAAGGAATCTTTGTGGGCTATAGTGAAAATTCTAAGGGATATGGAATTTATGTGGATGGTCAAAAGGAAGTTGAGATAATTCATGATGTCACCTTCCACAAAAATATGGCCCTCAGGAAGATCAACAACCTTCCCATACTAAGGAAGGAAAAAGAAGCTGATAGAGGAAATCGGGGTGAAAAAGAGGACGAAAGGATGTCTGATGTTGATGAACCTATGGATCCTATTGATCCTTCCTCCTCCAAGAGGAGACCCTCATGGCTTAGGGAGACTTTCGAAGACGCTGAGAGGCACATTGCACCAAGGGGGACTTTCCGTGAGAGCAAGAAGCCGAATAGGTATCAAGGATATTTGACCGCCATGAGCACTATTATTTAAAATGAGCCTTCATCATTCGAAGAAGCCATGAATCATCAAGTATGGAAGGATGCTATGAATGAAGAATGATGTATGAGATGTCGTCCCTAGACCCCAAGACAAATCGGTTGTCACTTCTAAGTGGCTCTACAAAATCAAGCATGGAGCTGATGGAAGTGCATAAAAATTCAAAGCTCACTTTGTTGTTTGAAGTTTCTCTCAAAAGGAAGGTATAGATGACAACGAGATATTTGCACCTATTGCCCGATACACCACCATCTGCTCAATCATAACCCTTGTTGCCTCGCAAATGGAACCTACATCAGATGGATGTCAAGACCACCTTCTTGCATGGTTCAATCAAAAAAGAAGTCTATGTGCAACAACCCGAGGGGTTTGAAGTTCATGATCGAGAATCTCATGTATGCAGGTTGAAGAAAGCTCTATATGGATTGAAGCAAGCACCCCATGGTTGGTATGAGAGGATCGATAGCTATCTGATGAAGCTGGGATTCACTAGAAATGAAGTCGATCCAATCCTTTACTTTAAGGTTGAAAATGATAAACCTCTCATTCTGGTACTTATGTAGACAACCTCTTTCTGACAAGTGTAGACCATCTCATTCACAAATGTAAAAGGGAGTTGGCTTCTAAATTTGAGATGAAGGACCTAGGACTGATGCACTATTTCTTAGAGTTGGAACTCTGGCAAAAGACATGTAAAGTTTTCCTCTCAAGGAAAATATGTTGTGAAGATATTGAAAATATTTGGGATGATGAACTGCAAGCCTATGACTACTCTGAAGGAACTTAACTTTAAGAAGTTATGTGGTAGTGTTGCTGGACCTGAATTGGGAATTGCTTCTGAATATCTTCAACTCATAGGAGCACTGATGTTCTTGGTGAACTCCCGTCCGGAAATATGTTTTGCAACTAACACATTGAGCCAATACATGGTTGGCCTCATCATATACATTGGATTGCCACCAAGAATCTTCTGAGATATGGATTGAGATACACTGCCGGAAATGTGAGGCTACATGGTTATTCTGATATTGATTGGGCTAGCAGTGTGGTGGATTGCAAGAGCACTTCTGGATGTTGTTTTTCTTTGGGTTCTGCTTCGATGTCTTGGATGAGTGGGAAGCGGAAATCGGTTGCGTTGAGCACCGTTGAGGCCAAACACATAACTGTTAATATAACCTCCTTTGATGCTGTCTGGTTGAGGAAGTTCTTCAGTGAGCTATTTGGATGTGTTGGATACCACCGTGATCCTCTTCTGCCACAACCAGAGTGGGATCCGCTTATCCGAGAATCTTGTGTTTCATGATCGCTCCAAGCATATAGATATCATGTACCACTTTATCTGGGATATGGTACAATGAGGAGCAATAAGGCTCCATCACATTGGGACTAATGAGCAGGTCGTCGATATTCTGGCAAAGCCCCTAGGGAAGGTCAAATTCTTGGTCTTTTGAGAATGACTTGGAGTCATGGAGAGACCCTCTTATGAGGGTCCTGTATGAGATAGACATAGAGCTCTGGGAGCTCCGAGGGGCTTGGGGTACTTCTTGGAGAGGTGAACAACCAAAGGGTGAGTGGATCAGCATTCCCCTAGTGGTTTTTTGTGTACAGGGTGAGTGGATTAGCCTTCCCCTAGTGGTTTTTTATGTACAGGGTGAGTGGTTCATCCTTCCCCTGTGATACCCCTTGGCGACATGTGAGCAGGACGAGTGGTTCATCCTTCTCCTACTGAGACATCCTACCCATGCAGTCTGGGACTCATGGGAAGTACCTCTCATATGGCCAATGAGTAGGGAAATGAGGATAGGGACCATAGTACTACCGATGGACGCATCGTGTACTACCGTACTCCCTATGCTAGGTTGTCCGATATTGATCTGAGATCAATGGGCACTGACTTTGGGTAAGTAAGAGTGGTGTGAGACACTCTCTTTTGATTGGAACTGACTTCGAGCCAGTGAGAGTAGTATGAAACACTCTCTTTTGATTGGAACTGAGTTCGGGTCAATAAGAGTGGTCTGATACACTCTCTTTTGATTAGCACTGACTTCGAGTTAGTAAGAGTGGTATGAGACACTCTCTTTTGATTGGGACTAACTTCGGGTCAGTAGAAAATGGTATGAGACATTCTCGATGACTTCTTCTTCTTCATAGTTCAGTAGAGCAGAGTAGCACTAAGTTGAGAAGTGCATGGATGGAAAAGATAGTACAGATTGGCAGATGGATTAGCAGATAGAGTTCTCCCTAGTTGAGAGGGAGTATTAAAATTGGCAACTAGGGCCAAACTCCACATGGGTCATCTCATTTATGATAGCTGATATTTTTATTAGATTCCTCTCTCGGAGAGGTGTAGGATTGATCTAAAGATCATCTGATTCTGACATGTACAAATGAAATTATGAATTTATTTTGATTATGGACAAATTGTCAACATATGCCAGCAAACTCATGTATGCTCAAAATCCCAACAGTGACATCTATTCATCCTCAACATTTGCCTATAAATACATGATGCCTCATCCTCATTTGGACATCACTCATCTTCACACACCTCTCTCTCCTCATCTGATTGGGTACGGATTTCTGGGCAACTTCTCTCTCCACATGTGCAAAGGGAAGGGTGGGTTTTTTTTGTTTCAGCGTTGACCAAGTTTGACCAAAAACTTCAGACGTTGTTTTTGGGCTGTGTTGACCAAGCATTGACCTATTTTAGTGTGATTTTGGGTGGAGGAATTCTAGTAAGCCACAGATTTGGGCACAAGAACCGAGGCAATCTAGCCTCATGTTTGACCAACGTTCACTGTACTAGCATTGGTCACAAGGTTGACTTTTGTTGACCAGTTTTGACTAGACTTTTTCGAACTATTTTGGGCTTACTATACTTGTTCTTGGAGGGCGAAGTTGATTGAGTTTGACCAAGCTAAATTGAGGAAGAAATCTGCCCTGTTGACCAGCATTGACTTTTCTGATTATGGCTCTTTTGTTGTTATAAATTATCAGAATTTGTAAATTGTACTATCTCTTTTTGTTGAACTATTGAAAACTAAAAAAAGATTTCATCAAAGGTTTCCCCACATTGAGGTTTGTCCCTGGATGGTGCCACATATTGTGTCCTCTTGTCTTGGCTTGTCTTCTACTGTTTATGTTTATGTTATATCAACAATTTACTTGCATGTTTATGTGATTCCTAAACTGAATTTGATATTGGGCTCATAAAGAAATTGAAGTAAAATTGCTCCCACGCATAAAACATACCATTGTTGCCTAAAATTAACATAATTGTATCATGAGTTGCCTATGATCTAGTGGAAAAGTTGGTCATGCAAAACATAAAATTGCTCAAAAGGGTGTTGACTAAGAAAGAACTTAAAACGGTTGATAAATAAAGCAAGAACAAAGGTAGTAAAACCTACAGCGGGAATGAACTAAGGAAAGGACTATGCTTTATCTGCAAGGGACCTTGAGCACTTGACCATTCATGTTCAAGTGATAGGAAGGAGACAACAAGGACAAAACAAGAGGAGATTCCTTCAAATCATGGGGAGTTTTTTTATAGTTGGGTCTATTGATTCCAGGATGAGCAACAACATGATATTATTCGAGGAGACTTGCAAGATAACAAGCATTCAAAAGTGCATGAGGAAATTCTACCTAATGGTGTTGATAAGGTAGACTCCTATGCAACTAAGTCCATAGGTCTCCAGGAAGATGGCCATAACGAATATGAACAATCAAGTATAGATAGCAGTCCACCAAAGCATCTATGTTTGACAGTCAAAGAGGATGAACAACATATTGTTTTCACAAGTGGAGAAGGCTAGGGAGAAGACATTCAACGAAACTTAAGCGAGGAGCCAGTGGCAATGGAGCAACATGATGAGCATGATCATGAGGGGCAACATGACAAACATAGTATGCAAGATAAACCATTTCTAAAGAGTTGGTCAAAGGTTCAAGTTGGAGCTATGACAATTAAGTCTCCAATGCAGAAAGACATAGAGGCATTGAGCAGGGCACTAAAATTTCCAATAGAGGACTTTCGAGAAAAGATCATGCATTTCAAGACAAATCTTATGATGTTGAAACAAAAAGTCTAGACAGTTCAAGACATTGTCTTATAGGAGAATAGGAAAATTGAGGAGCTCGTAGGGGTATGTGCTTAATCAACAACCGCGTTGTCTGGTGTTGAGGTATGACTCAAGTCCCTCACAAGGCAGCAAGAGGAGTACAGCGGGGAATTTCAGAGCAGCCCTCTACAAGCGTACATAGATAAGGCTTGCAACACTACCAACCCACCTTTATACATTGGGGAGAACAAGGAAAAGTTCTTCAAATGGATCATGTTGGGTGACCGAGTGAAACAACATGAGTTGAGCATTAGTCAACATCAACATAGTAGACTTATTCCATGTGCAGGCATTCATGCATTAGTTCTGTCCCACGAGATGGATTGGCAAAAAATTATGAGTTGGAACTCTATTGATGGGATGATTCCTAGGAGGATACCCTTATCCGAGGGCATATTGCAGCTTGTGCCCTTAGGCACAAGCAGTGATGGAAGACTGAGACGGTATCATAACCCACAAGTCCCAAGACTTAGGTGGCATTGGGATCCTGGTGAATCTATTGAGAACAGGATTGGTCGGCCGATTGTTTGGGATCCAGATATCGAAGAATCCATTCATGAACATTTAGCATGGAAGCATGGAATAATACATTGGTTTGTATGGAATCTTGGTATCAGTGTATAGATGTTTTTGCTATGGAATTCATGATCATTTAGCATGGAATAATACATTGGTTTGTATGGAATCTTGGTATCAGTGTAGATGTTTTTGCTATGGATAGAAGTGGATTGCTTGAGAGCAAACAATCTTTGCCCATGAGGCTTTGTAATATTTTCTTTTCTTGATATGGTCAAAATGGACAAAATCCACCCCTGGTATTTACCGTGATATTTGCCCATTGTATCCACCCATGGTATTTGTCTTTGTTTTGCGAAGGAAACAATAAAATAAATTTTCTAGAGAGTCCATCAAGCCTATAAAAGGGGATAGGAGCTAGGCATTTGACAGCATCCTAAGTTATCTATTTATTTTGTCTTTGTTGAGAACTTGGCAAGGTCAATTCTAGTTTGATCCAAGGACAAAAACCCCATGGGAGTAATTTGCTAGGTGGATCCCTCCAAGGTCTAAAATTGTGTTTCAATGTTGTGATTTCTCATTTGATGAGCAGCCTTGTATGCCATTGGCAAGGGTTTCTTATGTTAATTACTCTGGCATGTATTAGTTGCAGTAAGTTCTAGTTTGATCCAAGGACAAAAACCCCATGGGAGTAATTTGCTAGGTGGATCCCTCCAAGGTCTAAAATTGTGTTTCAATATTGTGATTTCTCATTTGATGAGCAGCCTTGTATGCCATTGGCAAGGGTTTCTTATGTTAATTATTCTGTCATGTATTAGTTGCAGTAATTAGTTAAATAAAGTGGCTGCAGTTTCAGATCCCTTATGTGTTCTTGTTTTTGTTGAAAACTTACACTAATTGGAACCATATAATGTGCTAGATCTGTTAAAAAATTTATTGTTAGGGATACAGTGAAATTTTTCAATTTCTAAGTTTGTTGTTTTTAACTTACTTGTCCAATTTCTAAGTTTGTTGTTTTTAACTTACTTGGAATAACCTCCTAAAGAGGGGATTTCAGGATCGAGGTTTGTGCTCTAGAAGAAATTCATATCTTTGGCGATTTCAGATCAGTTATAGAATGGGTGCAGGGTCGGAATTCAATGGCTGTCCCTTCCTACATCACTGGCAGCAACAAATTTGAGCTTTGAAGGACTCCTTTCGACACATCACCTTCCGCCACATCTTCAGAGAGCAGAATGGCATGGTGGATTCCAGGCGTTATCAACTACAGCTATTCCAATAATGGCTCTGTTTGTAGTTCTGGAGCTTCATTTTTTTGTATAAATTGTGGCAGGGATTGGTTACTCTTTAGCTAGTTCTTTTATCTCTGGTTTTTCTTCTTTTTTGTGCCTTTGTTTTTGTTCCAGGTGCCAGCTTCTTGATCGTCGGCAGTACGCAATGTGGGTTGCTTTAAGAGCAGGATTTGTATCCTCGGACCTTATTGACCTGTTTCTGTATGAAGGTTCTGTAACTGTTTATTTTGGTTCCCCTTTTGTTTTTTTTTTGGCCTTCTGGATGCGTTCAGTTTTCGGAGCATTGCTCATATGCTCTGTTTTGGCATTTTCTGTCTCAGCATCCTGCTATATAGTTGACAAGGCTTTTTGTGTAAGCATGTGTTTGTAAGTGCTTTCCGAAGTCATTTTCTTTGTTTGCTCTGGTATGCATATTGTTGACAAGGCTTTTTGTGTAAGAATGCGTTTGTAAGTCCTTTCGGAAGTCAGTTTCTTTTTTTGCTCTGCAATGCTTTGGATCTTCTGTAGATCTATGGAGTATGCAGAATCAGTCAGGCTTACGTAATTAGTTCTATTTTCATAATGAAAGCTAGTTAGTTTTTTCTTCGCGAAGAAAAAAAAAAAATTTAACAACGTTGCTTTGAGGTGCACTTGACGTGAATTCCAAAACAAAATTGAATGATTCTATGTCAATCAGCATTTTAACTTGGGCAAGAGCCATAGGGCATTAAATGACTGGTTAGCTGCATGTCTTTTAACTTTATAATACACCTCATTATTTTTCATTTATCTCGTTATGTGTTATGCGCATGGGTGTATTATAAAGTTAAAGGGCATGCAGCTAACCAGTCATTTAATGCCATAGCTATGGCAGGCTGGTTAGCTCTTGCCTTTAACTTCTGTCCAAATTTGTGTTATGCAGATTCGATCTCTGATTTTGATATTAACAGCAACGCGCTCTGAAAACATATTTGATTTGTCATAATTATATTTTATCTGCAGTTTGCATAATGAATTATCTGAGGTTAACACAATACACCAAAATGCAGAAACACTTTACAGAGTGGCATTGCTCTCTAACCAGTCATTTAATGCCCTATGGCAGGCTGGTTAGCTCTTGCCTTTAACTTCTGTCCAAATTTGTGTTATGCAGATTAGATCTCTGGTTTTGATATTAACAGCAACGCGCTTTGAAAACATATTTGATTTGTCATAATTATATTTTATCTGCAGTTTGCATAATGAATTACCCGAGGTTAACACAATACACCAAAATGCAGAAACACTTTACAGAGTGGCATTGCTCTCTAACAAGTTTTGGAACTCTTCCAATGTCGGACACTAACAAGGAGATTAAAATTTCAAAATTAATATCAAATGCCATTTTTTTTACCGTCAATTTCTTGACCACCATACGAATCTCTGCAACTTTTTTTTGTTCACTTCAATTTCTTGACCACCGTATTTTGGCACTTTTTTCTGGTTGGGAATTCTAAGATGGTCCAAAGCTTTAAAGTACCATAAAGATACAATTTTTTATCTCAAGCCACTTTGAACTCTGCTCTGCTTCCTTGGATCTGACCCAAAGCTTTCTCTGTTTGCTAGTTCATCAAGATGGTCCAAAGCTTTAAAGTACCATAAGGAAACCAATTTTGATCTCAACCTACTTTGAACTCTAATTCCTTGGATCCGACCCAAAATTCTGTCTGCTACTTCAACTTGAAGGATTTTTCAATCACCTCCAATGGTTAAAAAACGTATGAATCATGCTCGTCTTCTTTGCAAAATATTAAATTAAATTGTGTTTACTTTAAGGATTCAAGTTCACTTGTATCCTTATTCACAAACTTGTATAGCTGTCTTATTGTAAACATGTATATTTTCTTTAAACGCCATGTTGATCAAGATATGGTCTTCATGCAAAGCTTTGATTTGAAGCTGGGGACAAGAAAAGGAGTACACACAACGACAAATTTATTACTTAAGTCAGGTAATTACAAATTGAATACTACATAAACCAAAATGTAGATAAACTACTACCAGCCTTATTGAGCTGTGACCACTACACAAACAATTTTCAACTGAACATGACTTCTGTTTCTCTCTCTTCTGCTACACTCACCTAGCTGTTGAAGTGTGATTACTACACAACCAAATTTTTAACTAACATGACCTTTATTTCTCTCTCTTCTTCTGGACTCTCAACAAAATACTTTTTACACAATGGTACAAGATTGATTTGGAAAATTACCCATCGTAAATGATTCTAAAAGCAGGGCAAAATCAAATCTAATCAGTTAAATTGCCGATAATTCTCCCACTAAACAGAGAGAGGACCTCACACATGACAAATTTATTCACTCATCAAACAAATACTTACAGATTGAAGCTGCCATAAACCGAATGACAGGCATGCTACTTCTTGGGACCATACCTGACTTATTTAACTGACACACAAAGAAATGTAAATCAACTGATCATCACCACTTCTGTTTCCTTCTTCCTTTTCCACTATAACAAACCAATAAATACACTCACATTTTTATACAATGCCAGTTTGAAAATACCAGCAACGTATCCCTCATGAAATGGAAAACTCAAAACCTGGTTAACGAAAAAAAGTCAAAATGTTGCAAAGTATACTGATGTACTGTAAGACTTGTGGTATAAGAATTCACAGCCTGTTTGATAGCGAGGTCCGGCATGATGGGGAGCCCCTTTTACTTGATATCTGGGAGTCCGGAGATGATATTTCAGAGCCTCGATCAAGCATACTCAATAGAAATTGCCTTTCCTGCATGTGCATAAACCATATCCATTATCAAGTGAATTGTCACCTATGCAGATGAAATTTCTACAATTAACTTCTGAGAAAGTGCTGCAAGTTTACAGATCAAAATTCATAGCAAATCATTGGGTGATACATAGTTTTATATAAGCTTAATAATATTTTCATCACAGAATTCAAAATAGCAATTTACAAGGCTCGGAGGTTTTTACTTACACTATCTGAAAACTGTGGACTAGGAATCCCATCAACAAAAGACCGGAAGAAGGGAGTCACATGTATGGGCGAGCAACACTCAGCGAATGAAGACATGGGGACAAGTCTCTCATCTTCTTGTTCAGTCTGCTCTGATGAAATTACTACCACAGCAAAAAGAACCCAGATACTTTAATTAAGACACAGTCATGAAATATGATTAATTATGTTTTTTTTTTCTGAAACAAAAAGCTGAACATTATAGAAATCCCAGCCTCTCAATACCATGTTGAGCTGCAGTTGAGCCACAATATCCATCCTTTCTTCTTACATGGACATGTTCTTCTTCTTCAATATTGGCAGAGCTGGTCTGAAAACTTCTATTGTTGCAAATAAACACAGGTGCCGCAATTTGAAGTGGGTTGTTTTTGGGCATGTCAATGAAATTCATATAAGAATTTGAGCCAAGACTAAACTCAGAACTTTCCTGACAGGTCTTCTCACATGGTTCACATAGTTTAGGCATGGAAGGCATATGAAGCCTGGCAAGCACTAATATATTAGAGGCCAATATCGAAAAACAAAAATGTAACAAAAATTTACAAATAAAGACGAGAGTTTTATTATTACCTCTTTGAAGGTATACAGGTTGCTTCTGGGCCTTTCTCCTTCTCAGTTAGAAGAGGTGTTGAAGCGTTTGGTCTAAGGTCAACACATGGACTTGATTCCTTCATCTCATCTTTTTTTCTCAAGTGACTGTCCTTTCCTTGAATCAGCATTCCATCCAGTTCCTGAACAATAGAACGTTAGGAAATAGTAGAAAAATGTGCCCTAAGACAATACAAAAACAACTAATTTGGAAACTAAAAATGCTAAATGGTTAATGACTTTTTATTTTATTAATTTATTTTAAAATATTTCACTCTTTTTGCATATGCCTTTGAAGATGCATCAGGGTGTCTTACATTCGGATGTCGAATTGAGCAACAAGGAAAAAAGCCACAAATATAGACGCTAGGGTAGAGTTGCAGAAGAAATTTTTCACTACAGCCCCCATTATATAAATGAATGTGATTTAAGGACATATTACAAACTTACAGAAGTACTTGGCCTCACCTCTGAAGAATTTTCATGGTTTTGATTCAATGTTTCTACTTTACGTTTCTGGACTAGTGTGCTTAAAAGTTCTGCTTGCTGAGTCAAAGCTGAAAGCTTTGGATCATTATTTGAAACAAACGCATTTTGTAGCTTGGAACCTGCAACTTAACAGAATTTGAATGAGTTCATCAATCATAGCCAAAGGACTTCAAGGCTTCAAAGAATGTTTCGATTACAAGATACTTGTTTATCAGTATAGATATTCTGTGACACAGAAGAATAGGAGTAGCTATTGGTTCAGGAAGAAAACCTTGGTTGACTGGCCTCTCAATTGCAGCAAAGGGATCACGTGGGCTTGAATGGCCAAAGGGTACCAAGAATCCTTTGTTGGTTATTTGATCATTTGGCAAAACAGCAAGGGCTGTTCTAAACTGCAACATGGATTCTGGCCCTCTATCCTCAGTCGTCAATTTAATGGCTCCATCCCCTAGAAATACTCCTGAGGTATTACTGGTCCTGCATACACCCAAGTTTGAAGCATTAGTCCATTTGAAGGGTTGAAAAATTGTGTATGTGTGCGCTCGTGCAATACGTAGCAGTTTACAAAGGAAATATTGCATTGATAACTTAAAAAGTTACCTCAATTTCTTAGGGCATACTACAGAGTCCACTGTTTTAAGCATGCTTTCATTTTGAACCACAATCCTTTTGTTGTTTTCATTAACATGGATCTGTTCATCATTTTCCTTAGATAATGCTTCCCTTTTTGCTTGCTTTTTACACAACGCATTAAAACGGTTCTTGACAGCATTGTCAGTCCTGTTTGGGATCCAGAGTAATCAGATTTTGTTGTAGAACGCTACCAAAATAAATACAAGTTTTGGAGCAGATGTAATAAACTTGTGAGACCAACGGTTACAAGAATAACACCATAGAAATGTTGAAACCTAACAATATCAATGATAAGTTATAAGACAGTAGTAATGCTGGATTACTAATTACATCTTACAAATTTTAATTACTTGTCTGTCTCATACATATCTTATTAGTACAGCATGATTTTAACTGGATTACTGCCTACCTGCCCTGAACTACTTTTGCGATCTCTGTCCAGCGGTTGCCAAATTTTTTATGTGCCTGTGTTGAAAAAATCAAAAGATTGTCACCAAGGCTGAACAACAAACTTTCTTTTCTTCTACGGTCCTGGCATTTATAAGATACACGGCTTGAATTCCAATGTTCTGCTGAAGTGGTTTAATTCAAAGGCTCAACTTTTGAAACATTCAATAGAATTCTAAGCAAAGGGCATTATTCCTCTCATACACCAAACAATCTATGGTGGTTGACAGAGAGCAAACTATTATTGCATTTTAACAAAACATTCAATTTCTTACTTCAGGAGTTTTACCTCGAACAAGATTATATCCTCTTCCTGTGACCAGCTCCCCTTTTTATAAGCTGTACTCAAGTATGTGTTCCATCTGTGACATGGTCCATAAAAGTTTCAGATAGCTGTCAATAGCAAGAAAAATACTGACTAGCCTAACAAAATTTATCTCCAAAGCTGCATTCGAGTAAGAATCACTATTTTCACCTTCTCCTGCACTGTCTGCTTGTTTTGTCTTTCAATTGAGATGCAATGTTAGCCCACCTACATCCACAGCAGATGTACCCAAATTCAAGAAATGCCAGATACAAAAGTATTACCAACCAGGTATTAAATTTTGACCTCCATATTCAATTGGCACACATTCAGAAATGCTTAAGAAATATATTTTATGTCCCATTGTAAAAAGAACACCACAGACAATTGATTGAAAAATAATTGTAATAAACCCTTTAAGACATCGTTGATTTAAAAAAATTGGGGAGAGGAAGAACGGTGCTGGACAAGAAATAGTATAATGATCTTGTCAAAGTTGCCTTAGATATCTGAAACTACAAAGGATCTGTCGCTGACATATCAAACAGGAAGCCAGCAGTAAATTTGGCCCATCTTCGAATTCAGAGGCAGCATAAGCCCAGTTAACAAGACATGCTGGCGTAGCTACCAAACAAACGGATTGGTAAATCGACCCACGACTTTCCTGGCCAAGGGAGAAAAGTAGGGTGAAAAGAAAAGACGTCATTCTTCTCCCGGTGGCAAAAAGGAAAACAGAGTAATTCACAACCAAAACGTTGTAGGAGACTCAAGATCATCTTCAAGACATTACGTAGTCACAGTAGCCAAATGCATTATGAATCTGAGACAGAAAGCTCTGTAATCAATAATCTACTTAAACTAAGAAGAGTCTTTGTTTACTGGTGCAGATATTATATTCCAAGAGGTTTTTCTTCATGTAAATTCGTGTGTTACTGTGTGCGTGCTCTATTTTCTGAGTTCATTATCACTTCATTGATATTCAGCGGAATCTTGAATGCATTGTTACGTCTGTTACTGTAATTCTAGAGTTTAGTGTTGTGTGGCTGTTGACGCTTTTTTATGTGCTCACTGAATTCTGTGTTTCTATTTCCTTTTTAGACCTGCTGTGTACATTGATGGTAGACATTGCAAGCATGAAATATTGCAGAGATTAAGTTGGTACGCAATGCAGCATTAGAAACACTTGCTGCCAATAAGCAGTGTTCCATCACTGAAATTCAGTCTCTGCTGAATACATTGATGGCAGTCATTGAAACCATGAAATATTGCAGAGATTAAATCGGTGCAGCAATGCAGCATTAAAAAACTTGCAGCCAATACGAAGTGTCCCATCACTGAAATTCAGTTTCTGTAATTTTAGTTCTGTGATTTCAGATCAAGTCAGTATCAAAGCCAAGTTCAAAATTATATTGGAGTAATGCCTGTATGGTAAAATCCAGGAGTAGGTATGAAAAGAGTATCGAACCACTTCAGCCAAAGTTGTCAAGGTACAGACAGCAAAAAATGAAAGAGTTTCCCCACGAAAAGCAATGCCAAGAGGACCCGAAGATCAGGGTTTCCAGTTGGAGTGAAAAATTGTTGTGCTAATAGAGACGATGACCGATCTCATGAAGACAATGGCCAACAGAAAGGAACACTCAGCAGGCTCTGAGCTAAAGAGGAGAATCCTGACCAGGAGGACACCAAAGGTAAGAAACCTGAAACCTCCATTAATGACGTGGCTTCTTCTTTATCTTCTATTGCACCATTTAAAGCAAGAACGATATACCAACCTATGATGGACACGTTGATGGTGAAAATCTCAATGATTAGTTCAGGCAAGTGGACTGTGCAGGTATATTTCAGCGTCCAGGGACAAAAAGGCGAGGCAAAAAAAAAAACTTTGCCAGGCTGAAAATGATTGGCCATGCATTAGAATGGTGGGCTATATGAAGTCCCCAAAACAGCAAAAGAAAGCCCCACTGGCTTCTTGGGAGTTTTTCAAACAACACTACCGGAAAATCAGTTTTATCCCATCAGCTCTATCTGATTAAATGACAATACTTTACCAAAGTGATCGAAAAAATGGCCAAAACTAAGAAGGAAACCATAATGTTAAGCACACATTGATGAAACACCAAGGAGGCTTGTGTGGCTGCATCAAACAGGAACTAGCACTCTTTGACGTAGAGAATCTTGATGATCTCTGTAAGAAGGCAATTTTTCGTGAAACTAGGAACAGGAAACCAGCACAGAATCGAGTAATGGGAAACACAAAGAAAGCTACCCAACAACATGACAGGAGCGGTCTGGAGAGAGACTTCTAGCGCTGCTCAGTTGAAGGGCAATGGTGAGAATCATTGCAACTATTGTGGTATAGATTGATATAGTGAGACTAAATGCAGCAAATTTGAAATTTTCCTTGAAATGTCATCCTAAAAATCAGAAGAAAGCATCAAAGCAAGCTCTCACCAATATTTAGGGGCAATAATCAGAATGTGACTCCAATCCGGATGTCAAGATTGCTTGTATGAGAATGCAGAAACCACCAGCAAATGTGGATAAGTTGAAAAAACTCGTTGACAAGAGAGAACAGGTGTTCTAGATCAATACCCAAATGAAGACGTTGAAGAAGGTCAATGCACTGTTTTCCCAGTGAGGTCAGAAGATAATGAATCTCATGGGTATTGGTTAAGAAATTGGGATTAAATACAGACAAGCATCCAGAACATTGTCCATTGCAATGGCTCCACAAGAAATGTAAGTTCAAATTTGGCATATCAGTTCATTTCATTCATAAAGTGAGATGTGATGTAGTCTCCTTAGATGTCTGCAAGGTAGCCTTTTGCAGTGCTTTTGTGGGATCGCAATGCCATACAGCTCAAATGAGTACATAAATTTAGGTTCATTAAAGATGGAAATCCAAGGTAGGAAGAAAATATCTTTGGTTTCAGCCAATAAAGCCAAGATATCAAGCAATGCAAGAGAACAACTCTTAAATACAGTTCTCAAACTTCAGGATAATCAAGCTCCAGAACCAAGTCTTCAAATACTGGTTTGCCTCCAAAGGGAGAGATGAAGCATGAAATGTGTCTTCAAATGGTGGTTTTCCTCCAAAAAGAGGTGGAGCATGGAACGCCAGTACCATTCAACTCAATTGAATTTGTGTGGAACCAAGAACGTGCAAATTGAGGACTGATCTGTAACAGATCTAGCAAAGAAGATGCCAGCAGTCAACATGGCCCTCTCCGATGGGCAGTTAGTCTCCGACTTTGCTCGCCAAGAGAGAAAAGAAGCCATTTTTTTTTCTGGCTGAAAAGGATAAACAAAGAGAGTGTTCACAATCTAATGTTGGTAGGATACTCATAACCATCTGTATGCAGGCATGGTAACCAAATGCACTGAATAAGAACAGAGAGCTCTGTAATCGTTAATGATCTCTAATAAAACAGAGTGTTTGATTCGCAGTGCAATTTGCATATCCCAAGGGGCTTTTCTCCGCCCAAATGATGAATCCTTGTGTAAATGTGTGCAACTGCATACTGTATTTTCAGTGTTCATCATCATTTCACAGATATTTAGCAGAATCTTGAATGCAAGCATTTTTACTTCCGTCACTGTAATTTCAGATTTTATTGCTACTGTATGCCTGTTCGAAGCTCTGCTCATTGTTTCGATTTCCCAGTTAGAACTGATAATACATAGATGTTAGGCATCGAAAACACGCAATGTTGCAGCAATTAAGTCCCTACAGCAATGCAGTGGTAGAAACACTTACAGTCCACAGGAAGTGTTCCAAAGGCAATCTCACTAATTTCAGGTCAACAAAGGCAAACGAAGCTACCCTACTGCAAGGATCAGATTAACAAGAAATCGATAGGACAGGACTGCCTCTATGAAATTGCAAATGCGGCTAGGAACAACAAGCACTCAAAAATACCAGGAAAATAATCATTGCCTTAAAACAAAAAGTACGACGAGTCAAGTAGTGTGTGATACCAGTGAAATCCAAGTAAACGAGCATATACAACTGGATGATTCAACAGGTACGCAGGATTATGTACGATGTGAACAGAGTGGCAATGAGAGGTATATTCTTCTTAGAAAGACAACAATTTCAAAGGAAACTGCATCTGTAGAATTTGGATAACGTTTGCATCATAGTTAATGCCACTTAAAACTGGAATAAAAAATGTATACTTGAGCAGACTCCCATTGCTTACCAAACAAAAAAAAACGCTAAATATTAAAACCAACTCTCTGAAAATTCATGTTGGTTGTGTTAAAATTTACCTTTCCTATAGACAAGGATCCTTCTCAATTGGTAGCTTATAATGTCAGTTTCACAGGTTCATTTCTCCATGTTTTACGTGGCATTATGACCAAGTTACCCCAAATAGTGATTAACAGATCTAATTTTGATCTAAAATAGAGCGGAGGCAATCACATAAAAATCTGCTGTCAGAAATTTGAAAGAACACAGTTTCGTATTCACCAAAAACCAGATTCATGAACTCATGTGATTGTGGGAAACAAATGCTTGGGATACAGCCCTGCATCTCATTTTCCAACTGAGATCCTTCTCCCTGTGTCTGGTGAGCTAGCTATTACTATCTATACCAAACGATCCATTCAGGTGATGCAAATACCCTTATCCATAAGAAAACATTGTATATCCCATTAAAGATTTGAAAAAAGACGAGGCAGGGTAGCCATGTTTCTTCAAGCAGCTTCAATGTGTGTGAGACATGTGAGAGAGAGGTCACTGGGTTGTGGCCAAACGACAAATTGTTCAGAACCCACCTGATATGGTTTTTATCAGTTTTAAGGCGCAAAGTTCATAACAACACCCCTGATCAGCTTTTTGCCCTGATCGTCTTGCATCGCTTGACCTACAAGTCTTATTAATCGTTGCAAAAAATGTAAAGAAGAAACGACCATCAGAAAGGCAGAAATTCGTTTACATGACCTCTTATGAGTAATAGGGCAACAGACCATACCTAAAACATAATGAGCAAAAAAGAGCACACATATTAATCGGGACAAAAAATGCAGTTTAAGACAAAGACGATGTACTCTTTCAGTGCCATCTCTGAAACAATTAGGACAAGAGAGCGAATAACATGGAATCACACACTACATCGACTATTGCCGAGAAATAAAATCTTACAGAAAACAACTCTGCTAATAATCTGAACAACCCATTAATGGTGGGAAATGAATGCTCAATCGAAATGACCTTATTAAACCACTGGTGCAAAAATGAACCCAATCGGCCTCATCGATTGGATTCAATTTGATTCAATTAAATACCAAATCTCAGCAGAACACAACATTACATTATCCACTGATTCATATAACACATCACCTCTCAGTTCCATGAATCCTAACCTGCTCCCGAAGCATGTTATCCTCCTGTGCAGACATCCATAAACCCAAAACCTTCAGAGATCAATCCTGTTCAATAATTACAGAATACTGAAACTAACAATAACTCATAGCTAGTTAGTTGTGATGCACAAAGAAGCTGATCAGACATACCTGTTCAGACCATGTAACAAAATGCCTGTCTCCCCGAGACTTATCAGGATTATTACAGTTGTTATTGGCGTGGAACTGAAACTGCCCAAGTGGATTCATCTCTTCATTCACTCAACATTCATTCATTCACTTGTCTGCTCCGAAGGCTGCGCCCTCAATCAACCAATCATATATATATACAACACTAGATATTCGTGGAGGCTCCCACCTGCACAAACTTAGGAGCGTCTCCACTCACTGTGTACTTCAATAATCGTCTATTTCTGTATGGATACCCAGCTCTATATCGCGTATATTCGTGCCAAATCCATTTGGGTATATATATTATGTATATATGTGCAGGTAACAGTATGAAGATCAGAACAAGAACAGGACAGTCTAATATGCTGTCTCTATAACTTATGAGAGCGGGCAAACAAAGGTTCAAAATACTTACAGGGGACGCAGTAACTTTCGTCTTTACTGTTTGGCCCTTGCATTGAATGTCTATAAAAATACTTTCAAAGATAACCATGTGAGACGGTACATGACGTTCACGTGACGACATGGTAAATTCACTTATGGCGTGGATACGGTCTCTAAACCGCCCCTCTGCTTTATTTATTCATTTTTTTCAAAAATTCGCCTTCAATTCTGTTAAAATCTCAACTGTCAAAATGTGTAAACTGAGATTTAAGGTTAATAGAAAATTGTAATGGTAATTTTAAGGATATTAGGTTGGATTGAAGTATGTTTTAAAATGGTTTTCGCCGTGTAGATGTGTGGAAATAGGTTAATGGTCTAAGATCCAGAGGAATTTGGCCTTTTTACAGAGTAATTTAAGAATTAGAGGTAATTGGCCCCTTTACAAACTATCAACGATAATTACAAGGGGCTTGGTTTTCCTTGAATAATAGTGATGGTTGTCCCAGATAATTACACCTGCGTGGTTTTCCTTTCCTCGAATAATAGTGATGGTTGTCCCAGGGTATCACTAATGGTGTGGTTTTCTTTGAATAATAATGATGATTGTCCCATGGAATCACAGGGGGTTTGGTTTTCTTTGAATAATAGTGATTGTTGTCCCAAGGAATTACAGGTGGATTGGTTTTCTTTGAATAATAGTGATGGTTGTATCAGAAATGATCATAAGTTTTACCACTGTGTAAAAAAAAATAAAGATTTTAGGTTGTTTTCGATCCATAAAATTATTTTTTGGGGAATAGGATTTGGAGATATGATTATGGATGACATTGGAATAATGTGGAAAAAAATTCAATCGCTTACATTTTTTCCAAACACTTTCTAGTAAATTTTGTTCAAAACCTTGCAAATTTAAGTTATTTAATCTACAAAATTCCAGTGCCTCATAAGCTTTTTTAAGATGTTAATTTCATTTATGCATTTAAATGCGCAATTTAAATAAGAAAAAATCACAATCTTATTTAAAATTGTATCACCCAATTTCAATCCAAAACTTATTTCCTAACCAATTTTTAAAAACTCCTTATACACTTTATATAAAATTGAAATAAATATTTAACATTAATTTAAATATATATTTATTTATTATTTTAATAAAATACAAAACTTCTATTTATTCAAATTCCAAAAAAAACCATATCCATCCTTTATTTTGATCACCATATTCTCCACAGTTTGTATTCTCTGGTTTGAATAGATTTCATTCTCTGATTTGAATATCTTGTTTAGTAGCTTCGTTTCAGCTGTAGACTTTCAATAGCATGAGTATGATACAGGGTTTCTGGATCTGTCACCATCATTTTCTATTGTGTAAACTTTTAATAACATGTGTGAGGATCAATTATCTTCTTCGTCCACTAAACGTGATCATAAATCCATTCAACGTATAAATTTATATTTATTTTAAGTCTTTGATAAGAATAAGTGATATCGAATATATTATTTTAAATAAAAATATTTACATAAAATAAGGATAGTGAAATATATTATTTTATATAATAAATTAAAAAAATTTAGGTTAAAAATATGATATTAATTAGATTTAATTTAAAATTTAACCAATTTAATTGAAAATGATATTAAATTATTAGTTTATTTTAATATAAAAATAATAAATTTAGAAAATTATAATTATAATGAATATTAATTGAATTAATTAAAAGTTTAATTTAGTTGGTTAATAGTAATAATATTTTTTTGTTTAAATTAGATAATTTTTTTCACAAAATTTTTTATTTTTAACTAAAATTTGGTAGAGATTTTTAAAAACTTGAGTTTAAGCTATTTGATTTGTAGAATTCAAATGTTATTTTTGAGGGTGTTAAATCTATTTATGCATTCAAAAATATATTTTAAACCACAAAAATTCATATTCTTACTTGAAAAAGGTTATTTGGTATGCAAGTTAGACTATGCCATATTTGTTTTCACAAATATCATTTTCAAAATGAGAAAATTTATTTGAAGGAAAAAATTGAATTTAACTTGTTAAAAATAAATAATTAATTAGTATTATGAATTTAGGAATTTGTCTAAATAAATAATTTGTATTGATGAATTTATAAATTTGTCTAAACATTTTATGAGTTTACCTGTTTCTAAGTAAATTTTCCAAAAGTTTTAATCAAAATTTATTGGAATGATAGATTGGAGT